>JACEII010000007.1:7919079-7994089 GCA_014332785.1 Antheraea mylitta | reverse complement strand
AAAAAAAAAAAATGAATCACGCCCTACCGCGCAGTCCGGCCCGCGCCCCTTTGTTCGACTGTGCGGCATTCCCACAATAAGCAGTTTCGTAATGATTATAGTGAAAAGCGTCCCTTTAAAATTGTTCATTGAACCTAAAGGTGGTTTTTTTACGTTTAAAAGTTTTCGAACTAGTTTTAATTCTTTGTTGTTTATTAGTATTTGTTTTGATATCATTATTTTATACGTTATATGTGACTATGAACTACCACGCTAGAGAAAGGTTTCACCCTATAAACATTCACCTGCTATACTTGCATATGCACATATATATGTGCGCTATCTGTATTTTTTTAAGTTTTGACTCGTAGATGTCATGGTAAAAAGTAGCTATTTCCATTTTTTTTAAATAAATTCACTAGCTAATAAACAAAAAAAAATCAGTTCACACAACGAGGACAAAAAACTGTTATTTCTTCGAGTTTCTATATACATATGTGTAGATTATTTTGCAATCACAGATGTCGAGACTCAGTCTCATCTTCGTGTCTATCGTGTCACTATTTAATAGTATCAGATATGATTGACAATTCCTGATTGATTCTTCTTTGATTGACGATACTTGTCAATAAAGATATTGAACGTTCCTTAGTTAAATTTGGTGAAATGCGTTCTGAGTAAAGGGACTGGATAACAAAGATTTTTTGATAAACTTGAACTCAATAGAGTGAAAGAATACACAATGTTAAAACCAGATATGGGCGTTACTGATTACTTTATTAATCAGATTGTATGTAATCATGATTACATTAATCAAGATTACATTTAATCATGATTGTTGTGTAATCAGTAAAAGTGATTAAAGTAATCAGTAATCAAGATTATAGGATTATTTGTATTCAAAATGTTAGTAATAGTTATAGTAATAGTTCGCTATCTGTACCGCACCGCTACCGTACTCACTTATGAATAATTTAAAACATACCCGAAAGTATAAATTAATAGATTGTAATTATTAATCTTTTATAACTACTGGCATAAATTTAAATTGAAGACAAAGGTCGTTAACACAGAAAGTTGATTTACACTATAGAACTATATGTCTTATTTCTAAATTAAAATTCTGATATTAATCAAAAAAAAAGTAAACAAGATTATGATTAATGATTAATAATCAGTAATCTCTTGTCTGGTTAGTTTTTTGATTACTTAAATTAATCTGTAATCTCGATTGAAGATTACATGTTGGAGGTGGTAGAGCCATGCAGGTGGTAGAGCCACGCTGAAGCTTTAACTGGTTTCAGCATGAATGGTTCGGCTCGTCCGGGATAGTACCACCTTCTCACAGAAAAACGACGTGAAGTAGCAGTGCTTGTATTGTTACATTTCGTTCGGTGAGTGAGAACGCCGGAGGCACCCTCCCCTCGCCCTTCTCTCCTCTCTTCCCATTGCCCTTCCCTCCTCCCCTTCCCATTCCTCCCAAACACAGGCTGGCAACATACTTGCAACTTCCCTGGTGTTGCAGTGTCTATGAACGGCGTTAGTCACTTGACCCGTCTGTTCGTTTGCCTCCTATTGGACATAAAAAAAATCATAATCTTTAATCATTCATTTGATTGCAATTTGTCCAACGCTATAACATGATTATAGAGTTCTTTCTAAGCCCGCGTACAGCTAGCTATCACTCTCGAGCTAAACATTTGATGTCAAGTCAGTACTTAAGAGTCAGTCCCTTTAGCTTTAATATGTTTATTATATTGAACCACATTATCATTTAAAGTATGAAAAAAGATTCCTAAAATCGAATTAAAATCAAAAATACTGCATTCAATGTAGGCCCTAAGAGTGCGCTTGTGGACGTCAAAGCGTCATCGAGAATAACCGGCAAGAAACTCAATATGGTTTATCTTTTTAACACATACGTATAGTATTTAGAATATATTACAAGTCACAATCGATTTTAGCAGATGCACAAAGATTAGTCAATTCCAGACATCATTATCATTCACATAATGATCCACTTTATAGTAGCCTTTTGACACCGAAACCCGCTTGAAATGGCAATAATTAAACTCAGTCAGGCAAATCGGTAATATAGTTTAGGATTTTGTTGTAAAACCAAACACTATTCCCTGTAAAAACCGTCACTGGTTTTATATATTCTTATTATTATAGTGAACAGCCGATTTAAATTCACCGAATTACTTTAATATTGACACAGATGTTGATACAAGGTCAGAAAATGTACGCCGTGTAGCCTTACTCGATCAATCTCACTTGAAAAACTTTCCAGTCGCAAAACAACATAGCGAACGAAGGACTAAATTCATCACATCTGCGCAACAAAATTCGGAGCAGGCGTCAAGGAAGGCCTAAAACTTTTGACTTCGTAAAACTTTGTCTTGTTTTGTTTGTTCATTAATTAATTTCGCTTTAGACGCGTAATGTATTAATCAGAAGGTATAATAGGTAATGTTGTTTTGAAATAAGTTATATACGGAATTTATTACAGAACTAACTGATGTTTGCAGCTTCCTTCTCGTCAATACTGTTTAATTATACATTTAATCTTTTTGTATACATCTATAATATACTATTAGATACTTCAAGCTATTTGGTTAGTATAAGGAGCGGCCTTATTGTTATAAGCAATTTCCTCAAGACAATCTCTAGATGAATATATTCCAGTGAGAAGAAACTCGGGTGTTTTGGTGGATAAAAAAAAGATATAAATTAAACACAAGTAAACTAAGATACATAATAATAATTATGGTCGTCCCATGTTTCACAACCAGTAATAGTTTTTTAGGTAATAGTGTTAGGTTTTACAATAAAGTTCCAAAACATGTTACCGTTTTACCGGATTGTAAATTTAAGCGCCACGTCAAGCGGGTTTTAGCGTTAAAGGATGTTATAGAGGGAATCAGTATGTGAATGATAGTGACGTCTGGAATTGACTCCTCTCTGTGCATCCACTAAAAGCTATGGTATGATGTATTGGAAATATTTGTATGTTAAAAAAATGTACCCGATCGAGTTTCTTACTGATTCTTCTCGGATTGTTTTCCGAACCGGTGGTAGTTTTGACTTTCATAAATGCCTTATTAGGGTGCAAAACTAATTAAACTATATTTGATTTGAATTGATTCAATAATATTACTCTACTGGAATAGAACTATAGTAACCAATACAGCTATAAGGGGAACAACCTCGACATAGTGTTGAGGGACTATTCACAGTCGAGAATATTCCTTATGAACGTCAGCGTCCCATTCGACGAAAATCTCGTGAAAGCCGAAACAGATAAGAGAATTAAATGCCTTGATCTGGCACACGAAGGTGCGGAAATGTGTAGGGAGACGTGCTTGAAAATAGTCCCAATAGTTATCTCCGTTAACGGGCTAATCCCAGCTAATCTCGAAAAGTATCTTAGGCGGCTGAGATTGTGAGAAAGAATAACTATAGCAAGTCTCGAACGTGCCATCTTGCTTGACAACGCTAGAATTATCCGGCTGTTTCTGTCCATAGCGCACTATACTCCTGGAGGTACTCCTGCTACTTAGTTAAATGCTAAGTAACAGAGATGTCTAGATATATATTTAAATAATAATAATAATCTTTTATTCAGATCTCTTAAACTGATTACAATAAATTTAAACTTAAAATTAATGCTGGATAAAATATAACAATAACTAAGCTAAATAAACTGTTTGAACTAATATCTGCTGCTCCTATCACAAGGTCTGTTTGCCAATCAGCGAAGGCCTCGTCCAACTTCAAAGCGTATGTTAATTCCGTATGATTTTCATTTCTTAAAGTGAGTATATCGAGGTATGCGGTATATATAACTTAGTTTTAGTGATCGTTATCTTTTAATGTTGCAAGGTTGTGCTCTCTTACCCCCACGAGAACCAGTCAGCGTGTGGAAGCTCAATGATTTATTATCTCTTTATTGTCAGTTTCTATGGTAAAGTAACATACATAAATATAATGTTAAAATAACGTATAGTAGTTATTAAAGTGAAACTTCTAATGCAACTTCTAACAAGGTTGCGTTAAACGATTAACGCTACCATGGAGGGGGAATAGAAAGAGACAGAGCGAGAGTAAATTCATGACGCTCGTACGCATGCGCGTAGTATTTTGCCATGTTACGAAGTTTCACTGATTCCGCGCGGAGGGACTCTACGCACTATTTTATTTTTATTTTATAGAATTATTGTATTTATTATTATGCGCAAATGAAATGAATGGAAAATAATACCACGGGGTACGAATTCATGCTACAAAAACTCATTGAAAAATTCTAACAAGCAAGCCTCCATTTTGTTACAACAATGAAATTAGCACAAGACACATATTACCTACTCAAAAATGACAGCATAATCTAGAAGATTAGTTACCAAAAAAAAAATGCAATGATTTATCGAAAATTAACAATAATAATACTCATGCAAAAATGTTTAGTAATAATTTCCTCACCAGTCACATAACAGCTGTGTCAGAAAACCTTTCTTTATTGTTCAAAGTTGTCAAATATCGTCGAAGCATGAGGCTCTAGGCTCTCACAGATTTTATGTAATCCAAGTTAACTAGGTACACTTCTTGAATATAAAGAAGAGGAATTTTCTTTTCCTAATCGATACAGATTAAGAAAACATAGGACGTACTCGCTTTTGTATCGAAAATTTGAACAAATTACCCGCACACTAATATTTCTTTTTCAAGAACGAATTAATGCGAGAAATTGCTAAATATCTGGTTCAAAATAGCCTAAGTCATATTATGTTACAATCAAGGCTCAGCAAAATTACGACAGAGCTACCTCAATATTCGTAACTAGCTGCTGCCCACGACTTCGTTCGCGTGGAATTAAGATATTCTCTATTTCTAACACGCAGCGGAAGCTCTCAAGAGGAAAAAACCCTGATCTTGAAACATCTTCATTGGTGCTCCGTTCCTATTGGTATTAGCGTGATAACCTAGGTTATAGGTTATCACGATAAATGAGAAGAATGTAAGAATTTTTCAAATCTGATCAGAAGTTCCTGAGATTACCCCCCACAACGTAACAAACTCACAAAATTGATCTCTTTATAATTTTAGTATAGATTTAATACACGCCTAAGAAGTTTCACTTTCTCTGCGTGTACACACTAATACGCAATTTATTTTTTATAATTAGTTACGAGTTGTCACTCTTTCTTCCACTTTTTACCGGTTTGAAGTTACCTCTAATAAATTTTATGACTCCTCTTTGGCTTCCGACAAAAAAAAGGCAATTCTATTTAGCACATTTAATGCTCTTAAGTGTCTTCTACTTAGCAGTAAATTTCATGCGAATCAGGTCATCAATTAAGGAGATGAGCGAATAAAACACAAACAGATCAATTTATTTTTTATGTATAAATACATATGTAGATATACATTTAGCGTATTTTAAACTGAGAATTTAAACTTTTTTGTACTAAATAAAAATATATTTCCTATGAATAGATGGTTCATTAGCGGGCGCGTTCATTAAAAACATTTGTTTCGTATAGTGATGTTCGGAGTTTTAAAAAATGTACCATTCGTTGTATAAATATTCATTTCATTCGCGTGGTTAATTCAAAAGCGCTTGTTTGAAGTCTTTCATAACCTATGTATATATATAATTATCTATTGTTGACATTATTTTACTATAACTTTAGTGGAAATCCACTTTATTTCAATCGTTTGAAGTGAATCGTCCTATGGCACGGTGAGTAAAGAAATTCGTAACGGGTTACCCATTAAACGTAAGGTACGTATGTAATTGTGCAAGTACTTATATATGTCTGTCTAGGTCTAGTTGTTTACTAAAACTAGTAAATGTATAGTAGTAAGGTTTTTATACTACGGGACATAATATTCACACATGGCTGCATCCTTCTGCGATAGATAAATTTAGAAATAAATTTAACTACACTATGTGTTTGCATTTTGTTTGAAATTCGACTATAACCGTTATTAAAAACTGTTAAACGAATTATATAATTAAAGAAATAAAAATATATTTGAGATTTCAGTGCAATTGAAGTCCATCTATCTATACATGGAACTTACTGTCTGTTTGGAATTTTATCAATATTTAGAATTTAACCATTTTCATCCACACAATGTTTGTTCCCGAAAGATAAATGTACGCAAAGAGCCTCCAGTAGATATATATTAATTTATTGATTTGTCATGGGGCATCAACATGACAATACGTTTACAAATATACCAATAACAACAACTTTGTAATTAAATTTAAAAATCAGTACAATGCAATAACTTTTGATAGAGTGGACCACTTTCAATGAAACAAAGAGTATATGCTACTCCAGAATACGCTTTATGATTTTCTTGGAGATGTTTTGTCGTCATATTTAGATTTAAATTAAATGTCTAAATCTGGATAAAAACTTGATTTATGACACATTTAAAGAAAAAAGAAAGTTTTGAGCCATTTTTTATGTCATAGTAAGCAAAAGAACAGGCGGGTCACCTGATTTTAAGTAGTTTAAGATAGTAAGCCGTCCATAAACACTAGCAGCACCAGGGGAGTCGCAAGTGCGTTGCCAGCCTGTGTTTGTGGAGGAGGGTGAGGGAGGGAAGGGAGAGGCTTAATACATTGACTTATGAATGTGTCAGTCAGATTTTTTAGTTATTTTAATATTGCAATTTCTTGCAAGCCATACTGGCTAACCCTTTCAAATCCAAATACAGATCCCAATAATATAAAAAATTAAATAATCCCAATATATCTTTTTACGGCAAAACCTAGATATCGTCTCGGCTTGGATTCCGGGTCACTCAGGGTAATGAAACTGCGGTTTCCTGTGCTAAACAAGCTGGTAATATTCCTTAGAACATTTTAAGATCGTTCCTGGGGATCTATGTTCAACCATGAAACACCAGATTTTTAAAGCATGGAATATTCAGTGGGAGATATCACTCAAGGTTAAGGCGAAATTTTATGACAATATTCAACCCACCATCCCTATTATACCCTGGTTTTCCTTGTTTCGCGTACAGTATCAGCTATCTGTCGTATTCGTTTGAACCATGCCTGCACGCCTGTCCATCTGACAAAAATTAGAGTCCGGGACACTCACTGTGTGAATGTGGTTTGGATGAAGGACACTTTGACCATATTTTTTTTAATTGTTCAATTCGGTGCGTGACATTATGACATACGCCCCCAAGAGATAACCCACCCTTATGCAATTTCTCCTCTCCCTCTCCTTTACTCTTTTTATTACCCTTATGTGCAAATATATCAACATGTATCAAAATTAAGCTGTAACGAATTTTTTGTATTATAGTTAGTTGCACTATATAGATCTATATTTATTCATGTTAGGCATATATTTACTTAGTTGTTTAGGAATTTACTAATCCTGATGGTGTATTGTCCTCTTGTTATATGTTAGACATAAATGGTGGTGGTGGAAATCAACTTCGAATCTTTTGTTGCTGAATTAGCATTGGAGTTGTTCTTACACGACACTGGTAGAGTTGTGGATTTTTCCACAAAGGCCAAGGACCTAAATAAAAAAATTGCAATTTTGCATTATTTTTAATCTTCTGTGATAATCATCAATTGATATGGCAGTTGCCAGTGTGCTAGTTACCAAATACACGTTGTAGCATGCGCACCTCCGAAATGCCTATTGGTGGTGTTCTGCTACTCTGGGGGACCCCGGGGCCGTTCATAAACACTAGCAACACCAGGGGAGTCGCAAGAGCGTTTCCAACCTGTGTTTGTGTGGAATAGGGAAAGGGGGAGGAGAGAAGAGACGGGCGAGAAGAAAAGGTAGACTTTCGGCGCTGTCACTAACGGAACGGAACGAAACAATGCAAGCACTGTTACTTCACGCCGGTGTTTCTGTAGGTCGGGTGGTACGAGCTAACCCATTCATGCTGAAACCAGTAGCAACCTCAGCGTGGCTCTACCACCTACAAAATACACGATCGTATAAATCATTACAGCGCCAAATTAACAATTGAGGGTCAATCTGTCAGTTCTGTTAATCTTTTTGTGATCTCTTGTTTTCTGTATTGCTCACTCACTCACTTATTTTTTATATAGACATTTTTTAACCCAAGTCTCACGCTTTTCCGTAAAATTTTCTTTCATTCATTCAACCTAGTCTTGAAAATTACAAACTGAAAAAAAATTGCCAAATAGACGCAGCTAATTTGGAAACAATGCGCTTACTTACATACGACAGATTGACTTTTATTCATATAGATAATGAAAACCGCAATCACGAATTTAATTGGTACTTTGAATAGTTTAGCATTCAGATCAATTTCACAGAAACCGACCGGAGTTTCAAATAATTAATTCCATTAAATTTTCACAACAGTTTCAAGTATCAATAGTTTATTAACTAGCTGGTTAATTGAGTTTTCCTCAGTAATACTCTCGTAACGTGGAAATATTAATGCTGATATACCTTCTACAAATAGTATTCTACTCGTTAATATGTAAAGTAGGTTCAATATATTAAGTTACTAGTGTTTTCTTACGATTATACCTTAACATTATAAATAATTTCGACGCCATGCTTAACAACTTTCTGGAAATTTCTTATGAAGTAAACAAAGTTTTACAAGATCTGAAAACTTTTATAATTAGCTAGTACCCGAGGGTTCGTTCTCGTACAAGTAAAATATCTTTTTTGTAGTCTCACCTTATACAAAACAATTTAGACGTTTCACATTTGCCAGAGGTCCCGTGACAGCTCGATTTTTTTATATTTATATTTTTTCCCTTACATACCCGTCCCCTATTTTTTTGCATGTATAACAATGTAAACTGTGTTTGCTCCTAGAAGGATGTAATTTAAATTATGTTTAAAGGTTATTACATGATATGTATATATGATATATGATACGATATATATGATACGAGGCAATAGCACAAGCGGGGTGGTAGGGTTTTACAGTCCGACTGGGTCGCAACCACCATGTATATGGCGAAAATGCCCGTAATAGTGATTCGCTTTTACAGGTCGCGTTTCGGGATCAGCCAGTGCATATCCAGCTTATTACAGGCCGGCATGATAGTGGCGACCGGCGATGGACAGTGTGTCAATTGGTGGTCGCTATTATTTTTGGATTGTACTGTGCTTACCATCAGGCATAGTGCAGTCACTTTGCCGTGCTACAATAAAATAATAATAATAATAATTTTTAGATTGAATCCAGTTTCAAAGACCACAGAAAAAGTTAACCGCTCTCTCTTGCAACTCGCACCGCCAATCCCATACAACACTGGCTGTTGACCAATGAGTTTTATTTTGTAAACCAAACCTTTGTACTTAATTCCGTCTGAATAACTTTTGCTATATATTTATGTTACTAATAAAATACATATTGAAATAGCTCATAGCCCATGTTTCAATTATTTACAACTAATAACGTCACAAAGGAAATCATATCTAAAGATGGTAATCCGTTGAGTTGGAACCCAGTTTCAGCCGGCAGTCGCCCATAAAGATAACACTACATTACACCCATACACATGGTCCGAGAGATTGCACACTTATCATCCTATTTTTTTAAATAAAGATATCTATTGGCGCGTGGAACGGATTTTTTTATGTGAAACGTCTATAGGTAGAGGGTAAACCTGATTGTTGGCGTGGCGACGCAAAGACGAACTATGCACTATTGACGAAATACTCAAAAACATTTGCAACCCTATATGTATAAACAAAAGATTTAAACTGGTTTGTAGGCCTCTCGTTCTACTAGTGTCACGCGGCATGCACCGAAGACGTAGCGTCCTTTGATAAACGCCGCCAAACACACCGCAACTTCGCCTAGTTAAATATTTGTATTTAGTATTTAATAAATATGAATACTTATGTAATAAAATAAATAAACAGTAACTATTTTATGGAACAAATTTGTAATGCTTTATGTTTCATTATGCTATAGCTGATTCCTATCGTAATTTGTTCTTTTATGCATATAACTTATACAAAACAATTTCGATGTTTCACATTTGCCAGGCGTCCGGTAAAAGCTCAATTTTTTGATACCACCCGAACCACAGAAACACCGACGTGAAGAAACAGTGCTTGCATTGTTACCTTCCGTTAGGTCAGTGACAGCGCCGGAGGCCCATGTTCTCCCTCTACCCCCCCCCCCTCTCCCCCATCTCCTTTGGCCCTAAACACAGGCTGGCAACGCACTTGCGACTCCCTTGGTATCGCTAGGGTGATCACTTAAGGATCAGATGACCTACCTACTGTTGCGTTTACCTCGTATGATATAAAAAAAAAATAAGTTCGTTAAACTTCCTGTCCATATGTCACACACAGTCCGCAATGCACTTTCACAGCTCTAACTGCAATTCTCTACAATCCGACCGTATGCGCTGCGAGTCGAGAGGACCATTAAAATTTATTGTTCGCAAGATCCTTGATGCTTGTCTCGCATGAGTTCCGTATGTATGATGGATCCTTTATACTTTATAATACGATTTATCCTATTCAGTGCTTCGTTATTAATCGTTTTACGTATTGTTCAAAATTATTTCGTTCTAGAATCAAAATCAAAAATACTTTATTCAATTTAGGTCGTAATAAGGCGCTTATGAACATCAAAACTACTACCGGTTCGGAGAAACAACTTAGTCATCAAGACGAATCGATAAGAAACTCAAATAGGTTTATCTTTTTAACATATATAGATATACTACCTGACCCACGCAACTTCATCTGCGTGTAATAGGTTACCTGCCGGTTCTAATTGCATTTCCAAACTCAAGAAATCTTAAATAACCTAGAACTCGAATACAGCGATTCCCACCGTTTCCAATTGTGAAACTAAACAGTTCAGGGACTAACTCAAACACATACCTATTTGGTTTAGCGAATGACTTACGCATGTGTAGTAGATTTTTTTATGAGGTGTACATAGCACCATCTGTCATGATTGAGAGATGCAACATCAATAATTTGTTTTTTTTTTTAATACGAACGACCGTTGAATTATTTGAATATCGTTCGTACAAAAATATTAAAATCCCGAATAAAAAAATAGAAGGGTGGGGTAATAGAACTATGAACGTTTGGAGTTAGATGTATTTTTTGATAGCAAATAAAAAATATACAAAACAAAATTTGACAAAAAATCCTAATCATCTAGAGATTTAAAATATACTTTACGATCTAGTCTCATACCTATCAAATATACATTTAGATTTCCAAAAAATCGGTCCAGCCGTTTCGGAGGAGTTCAACCACAAACATTGTGACACGAGATTTTTATACATTAGATATCTAAAATAAATCAAAGAGAGATATGTCATTTCCAGACATTACCATCGTTCACATATTCATCCACTTTATAATAGCCTTTTGGCACTAAAACCTGTTCGACATGGCGTTTAAGCTTACAGAGCAGCAAAACATCCGTCATAATTATATCCGCCAGTCGATCGCCGTAATTTAAGAACGCTGAACCATCATTCTTTTTGGTAGGTGGTGTATTCTTTTGTTAAACCGTTCAGACGAATTAAAAACAAACTCCACTGTCTTTAAAACAAACCAGGTAAAAAGTTGGACACTCGCAGTATTCTAGGATATGATACTTCTTGGTCACATTTAACATATAGAATTATATTAAAATAAATACTAACAAAGAACAAAAAAAACTTTGTTGTAAGACATTCAAAAGTATAGCTAGAAACGTATAAATCAAATAATAAGCCTAAGAGCAACGACCTCTGTTAAAAGCTACAATGGGCGACCCAGAGGTAATAACTTTCGATAATATAACGGGAAATAAACCCTTTTCTTTGGTTCTTGACGTTCCTACTTTCCTTTTTAAATGAAAGCGAAATCACTCGACGATCATGGACACTACGCTTAAAATAGACACGTAGAAAAATGTGTATTGTTAGGAGGGTGTATAAACGTAGTCGATGCAGTCAGGATGCCAATAAATACTTCGTAGTTACTTTCACTCTTTATTTAGCCAGAGTTACGGCTTACACAATTTTTCACAAAGGAATGCGTAGATTACACCGACATGTTGCCTTTTATAGGCCGAACTATATAATTTATAAGACGAACTATATAAATCAAAGCAATTACCATTTACTTACAATTCTACTACATGTTTTAAGTAACACAAAGATAATAATTATTGACGAACAAATTAATATTATTTACATACATCAATTCTATATAAAATCATTGTTATTTATGTATCTGAAATATGTTTAGACATACAAATTATGTGTGTAGAGTAGCGAGCGACATTTAGCCCTTTATAGGTTAAATTATGGAAGTCAAAGCAATAACTAATGAGTAACAATTCTGCAAGAATCATCAAACTAATGTTATGCAAGTTATTTGGGCCGATTTACCGATGTATTCCTCAAACACCAATCAGGTAATGGGCTTCTCACAATCCAATCAGTGCGCTTAAATTATTAGCGCTGCACTGCCGCCAACATAACAAATATATACGCGGCAGGGAGTTGCTTTTCGCTCGACATCGGTACTACTAAGTCACATTAAAGTTCGCTCGTCGCTATTGTTTTCATACAACATATGTTCCAAAATTGTTATAAAAATAATAACTGTACAATGTGTTGCCGCGCGGCTCGTGTTATGAACGTTTATGTATGGACATACGGAGTGTATAGTGTACAATATTGAACAGTATACAATATTGAACGGCTGATACATTTATATGTGTCTCGCGGATGGAGCTATCACGGATACGTGCTCGAGCTTCACGGTCTGGGCCTTAGACCACCATCAGGTGAGTGAGATTGTTCTTTGCCCTGTTAGTGGTGAGAGAGGATCAGCGGTGTAAGACTCGTTGCCACCGGTAGTTTCCTACCTACCCCGCCAGGCCATAGTATCGTCGTCATAACGGTCGAAATACTTATTATTTTAGAAATCGCCGCTACAGAAGTAATAAATCAACAATATCAATTCCTATTTATGTCTCATTGAAATCTATATTGTTATAATAATTCTCATTTATGTATCTTTAATATTGTGGCGCTAATATATCGTGTCTCGAGCGGCACCGGAGGTGGGTAGATAACGGTATATTTTTTGAATTTTTCTAGATAATTAGGTCAAATATTAAGCACCTATTTTTTAAATTGGTTTAGAACGAGAATCATTTGTAAAGTCTCCTCCATAAATATTGCTACTGTCTAAACAGTCACCTGGTATCTATACCTTTAAGCTAGCAGTTCTTGTATATTTTTATATTTGTATATATTCAGGATCTCGGAAACGGCGTCATCTACTTCCGTAAAAATTAGTATGTATGTAGTTTCAGGGACGATAAATCGATCTAGCTAGATTTTATTTATAGACAACTTTTTTAACTGAGTTTTCAGGCAATGAATAATTATAGCTAGAATATAAAGGAAAATTTCGCTGGCGCAAATAAAACAAAAATAGCTCAGATGGAAATCGGTTGCTTCGAAAATCCGTGTAACCCCAGTTCAAATCCGAGTGACAGCAGAAGAGATATATTTTTTTTTTGAAAAAATAATGTTAATTTTATAAGGGAAACCAAACAGTTTATTATAATTTAAAAATGTTTTTTTAAAAAACCGAGCTAGGCTCGGTCACCCAGGTACTACTGTATGTAAATAAAAGAAAATTGTTAACACAACAGACGACGTAAACTAAGTTGAGGGTATTAGCATGTAAATGGTACTAACTATATGTTATAAATACGAAAGTATGTTTGTTTATTTGTTACGCTTCCACGCCTTTATTACTCAACCGATCATAGAATTTTGGATACATATTCAGGGATACAGAAAAAGATATATAGTACTTTTCATCCAGAAAGACTATGTTCTCGAGGCCGAATAACATTAAAACGAATAAAAAGCTAGTACAAATTATAAAGAAAAAAAATCATCTTTATTCCCACCGCAATCGAATATAAAACTGTAATTTAAAATACATACATAGTCAAGCAAAACTTTAGCCATTAAGCCTCAGACCACGCAAACACCAGAACTAAACCCTACATAGTAGTAATATTTGTAGTGTTTGTAGGAAACTAAGCGAGACACGCGCATCGACAAACAACTGACAATGCTAAGAACTAGACGTCAATGCACAGACGTGTGTGAGGCGTCTGACGTGGAGTTATACTACTAGAAGCGTCTATATTGTAGGTGGCAGAGCCACGCTGAAGCTATTATTGATTTCAGAATTAATAGGTCGGCTTGCTCGAGGTAGTACCACCCTCACACAGAAAACCGAAATGAAGTAACAGTGCTTGCATTGTTGCGTTTCGTTCGGTCAGTGAGAGCGCCGGAGACCCGTCGTTTCCCCTCCTCTCTCTTGTCCCGCGTCCCCATTTCCCATTCCTCCCAAACACAGGCTAGCGACGCACTTGCGACTCCTCTGGTGTTGCTAGTGTCTATGGATGTCTGAGCTCACTTCACATCAGGTGATCCGCCTATTCGTTTGTCTCCTATAATATATATTTAAAAAAAAATACGTGCCGCGTTCAGTAATGTACACAGCAGACGCGGCATGCCACCGCAAAAGTGAACCAGTACGATATAGGTGCGGTAAGGATATTTTCTAAGAATGTAGGTAGCGAATTATTTGAGCGTTCTCGCGGCATTCTAGCGAGACGGACGTGTTTGCGCTCGCTCCGTGTCGTTAGGGTCGCGGTAGGGTAGGTGCACTTACGAATAAGTTAAGTTACCTGCGTTACTAAGTTCTGTTCTGCATTGTTTATGGGTGGTTTCTGGTGTTGTGTTGTGGATTTTATTACTGACTTGGCTTGCTTACGGTTTGACGAACTAGTTTCAGACCCTGACTTGGCTTGTTTTTGGACTTTGGCGTATATTTTCTTATTTTTGACTTGGCTTCGTTTTTTGGACTGTTTTCTTGTTGTTTGTTTGGATTTGGCGTGTCTGTTGGACTTTGAGTAACTGCCTCTTGGTCACTGTGTGACCTTTTGGTCACCAGTGCATCATGAGTGCGAAAAGCAGTTTTAAAACCAGACTTAGGAGTGTTAGCGGGGTGGGAAAGATTGTCGACTCCTCTGACACGGAGGTGGAGGACGGGGCGGCTCCAAAAGTGAGCACGCGCGGCAGGGGGTCTGCGCGAATGCGCGGGAGTGGTCGGGGAGTAATGGGAGAGGCCGACGGGTCATTTGACCGGGCCTTGGCTGGTGGCGTGACTAATGTGGATTCGGTTCCCGGCTCTGCAGCTAGCTCCGCAGTGGTTTCGGGTGCCGGCTCAGCTGCTGGCTCTTTGCCTAGCTCCGAGGCGGAGTCAGAGGGGGTGGACGTGGACGTCTTAGACGCCCAGAGGTTGAAGGCGCTCGCTGGCTCGCAGATCACACGTATCTAAGAACCTCCGCCGACAGGTTGACGATCTGAATGCGGAGGTCTCAGCGTGGCGGAAGGAGGCGAACGCTAAGAGGCAGATGCCTCCGCCTCCTCCTCCCATGCCGGCACTGGCTGAGCCTGAGTGGCGGCAGGCCCTCACCGAGGCGGTCGATACTCTCCGCACGTCGTTCGGCAATATGCTGAACGCACGTGTGGAGAGTCTGGAGAGACGTCTCCCTCCAGAGCCATCCCTTCGATTTAAACGCTAAATCAAGGACCTGGGGAGCGGCAGCCACGGACCTGAGGGGCGTGGCCGTTGAGGAGTGGGCAGCTGAGGTAGGGCTGTCCCTCCTCAACCAGGGGGACGTCCACACGCGCGTGCGACAGAACGGGGGGTCTGTGGTAGACCTTTCGTTTGCCACCCCGTCTGTCGCACGCCGTGTGCGGGGGTGGAAAGTGCTTGAGGAGGTGGAGACCCTATCGGACCACCGATATATTAGGTTCGAGGTCTCCACCTCCCAAGCTGCAATTGGCACCCGCCCCTGGAGGGGCGCGAAGTTCCCCTGTTGGACGGTGAGCCGCCTCAACCGCGAACTAGCGGAAGAGGCGGCCATCGTCCAGGCGTGGGCCATGCCTCGCCTGCAGGACGATGTCGACGCGTCCGCAGCCCGCCTCCGTGGTGCCCTCACGGAGGTTTGCGACGCGTCGATGCCGCGGAGCGTACACCGCCCAGACAAACGGGCGGTATACTGGTGGTCGCCGGAGATTGCCAATCTCCGGGCGGCCTGCTCCGCGGCCCGGCGGCTGTTCACGCGCAGCCGCCGACGGCGGCACCGGGACTCCGAGGAGGAGGCCCGGCTGTATGGCAGCTACAGGGAGCGCAGGAAGATCCTGCAGGCTGCCATCAGCCGGGCGAAGGAAGCGGCATGGGAGGAACTGCTGCAGACGCTGGAGGGAGATCCTTGGGGGCGCCCGTATCGGATCGTACGCAATAAGTTGCGATCCTGGGCGCCTCCGGTGACGGAGTCCCTCCTGCCGGAGGTGGTGGCGAGGATCGTGGGAGAGTTATTCCCCGACCCTCCGCCGCTCTCGATTCCTCCCATGCCTCCGCCTCGGATGGAAGTTGAGGAGGTGGTGGATAGTCCTCCCCCAATCACGGAGGGGGAGTTGGGGAGGGCTGTTGAACGCCTCCTCAACCGGCGCGAGCGCCCGGCCCTGATGGGGTCCCGGGCCGGGTGCTTGGCCTTGTGCTGGGCCATCTTGGGGGGTGGCTTCGGGAGCTGTTCGACCGGTGTCTGGCGGTCGGGCAGTTTCCAAGGCTCTGGAAGTTGGGGCGGTTCTGCCTCATAGCGAAGGCAGGCCGCCCTCCGGACTGCGCGTCCGGATATCGGCCCCTCGTCCTGCTGGACGACGTCGGGAAGGTGTTGGAGAGGGTCGTTTCTTCCCGAGTCATCCAGCACCTGGAGAGAGTGGGGCCGAATTTGTCGGACGCGCAGTTCGGCTTCCGGACAGGACGTTCCACAGTGGACGCCCTGTGCCTCCTAAAGTCGCTGTCGACGGAGGCGATCTCCCAAGGCAATCCGAAATATATATAACAGGGAAGTCGTCTACGTCGACGGCGACGGGCGGATGGTCCGGCGGGCTACAAGGCGGGGCGTTCCACAGGGGTCGGTCCTGGGGCCGCTCCTGTGGAACATGGGCTACGACTGGGTGCTCAGGCTCAGGCGCATAAGAAGGTTGGGCCTCAGAGTGGCCCTCGAGAAGACCGAGGCCATACTCTTTTATGGGCCTCGGCGGGGGCCACCACCTGGGGCCCACATTATAGTGGAGGGCGCCCGGATCAGGGTGGGTGCCCACATGAGGTACTTGGGCCTCACCCTGGACGGGCGCTGGCGGTTCGAGCTCCACTTTGCGGGGCTCGGGCCGCGAATTGCTAGGGCGGCGGCGGCACTCGGCTGGTTGCTCCCCAATATTGGGGAGCCGGGTGCCGGGTGCCGTCGACTCTTCATAGGAGTCGTGTGGGCGATGGCTGCCTACGGGGCACCGGTCTGGGCTGATGCCCTCGGTGCCACCAACGTGCGCGCGTTGCGCAGTACGCAGCGTACGGTGGCACTGAGGGCGATCCGGGCATACCGGACGGTGTCATCGGCGGTGGCCTTTACGCTCGCCGGTTCCCTTCCCTGGGAGCTGGAAGCTGGAGTGCTCGCCGCCGTGTATAAATTCACGGCGGCGAGGAGGCATAGTTAGGAGCCTCCGGCTCCCAGGGAGATAGAAGTTAAAAGGCAGGAGTTGCGGGAGGGGGCTATAGGGAGGTGGATGCAGGACCTGACAGACGCGCGCTTCGAGAGGCACACCGTCGATGCTGTCCGCCCGGTCCTGCGGGAGTGGATTGGGAGGAGATGGGGCTCCCTGTCGTTCAGGCTGGTGCAGGTGCTGACCGGACACGGTTGTTTCGGGTGGTACCTGCACCAGATTGCTCGCAGGGAGCCGACCGCCGCCTGCCATGAGTGCGGCGCTGAGGAAGATACCGCGCAGCACACACTCTCTGAGTGCGCTGCATGGGAGGTGGAGCGCCGCACTCTGGTGGCGGTGGTAGGAGAGGATTTGTCGCTGCCAAGCGTGGTCTCGTACATGCTCGGCAGCGAACAGGCGTGGAGAGCAGTGGCCTCCTTTTGCGAGGAAGTAATCTTAAAAAAAAAAAAAAAAATTTTATACATATTTTAAGCTACATAGATAAATAAATAATGGCATTGTTGTGTACTATTATTATTATTATTAACTATATTTATATTTCGGTTTTAGATGTATATATTTCTTCAGTTAGATATAATTAGATATATTAATTGGATTTTCTTAATAAATCTATTTTAATTCTTTTTGATTTCAGTATTAAAGACATCTGTGTAATATATTTACAAAGTATATAATGAATCTAACTATCTAAGAAATCTATTATTTATTTGGGACGAGAATGTAAATGTTAAAGTTCTTTCAAATATATAAATATTTACAAAAACGTTAATTATACTTAGTTGTTGATAATAATTAAACACTTTATTATTTTGATATATAAATTTAACTGATTTTTTTTTATTATCTGAATATATTACCATGCCGGTTTCAGTTAAATTTAGATCTACGTTCGCTATGTTTGTCTCACTGAGTCATAAAGGTATTCACGCCAGACAAAGCTTAGTCGCGGCATAACAACACAGTGCTAGTCTATGGCGCTTAATTACACACACACCTAATTACACTTTGTCGTGTTATAGACAGTTTTATGTTTATTTACTGGTCCATATTTCTTGCTTATAACATCCTTAAATAATCCTGTCTTACAAATATAGATAATACCTTTAAACGAGCAATTCTTGTATCTATATTTTTGTATTTGTATATATTCAGGATCTCGGAAACGGCGTCATCTATTTACGTGAAACTTAGTATATAGGTAGTTTCGGGAACGATAAATCGATCTAGCTAGATTTTATTCATAAAACTTTTTAACTGAGATTTCAGACAATGAAAAAATACAGCTACAATATGAAGGTAAATATCGCCGCTGCTGAAAAAGCAAAAATAGCTCATGTGGAAAGTGGTTGTTTCGAAAATCCGTGTAACCCGTTTTCGAAACCAAGTGTATACATAATTATAAGAAGAGATATATATATATATTTTTTTTATGTGAAAAATGCTAATTTTGTGAGGCAACCCTAACATTTTATTTTAATTTAAAAATGTTTTCTAAGAAACCGACCTAGGCTCGGTCGCCCAGGTACTTTATATAAAATAAATGAAACGGTAAAGCAAATCTTTTAAGTTTCTCTACATTTCTCTACTAACGTTGTCATAATTAACAAACGTACATTCAATATTGATGGATACATTCAGTCATTTCGGTCTGAATATTTGTCACGATGAGTTTGGATATCCTTATCTGTTTGTTTCTTTGATAAATGTGAACTTCTCTTCTGCTTATTCCTCAAAAAGGTAACAGTATTTTTGTAACCCTATCATAGTCAAAATAAAGATATATACGTAATTTGTTATAAAAAAAAGCGTGTATCATTTTGTACACGCGGAGGAAGTGAAGCTTGAGAATGCATATAAGCTGTATACTATAAAAAGTACCGTATTATAAACAGTTAATTGTATATTTTTTTCTATCACAAGAGGTAAATGAACACTTAGTAGGTGGTAGAGCCACACTGAAGCTAATACTGGTTTGAATTAATGTGTCGGCTCGCCCGGGGTACTACCACCTGACCCACAGAAACACCAACGTGAAGTAACAGTGCTTGCATTGTTGCGTTTCATTCGGTCAGTGAGAGCGGTGGAGGCCCACCTCTTCTTCTCTCTCCCCTCCCCTTCCCTCTCTCCCCCAAACACTGACTGGCAACAAACTAGCGACTCCCTTGATGTTACTAGTGTAACCTGATGTTAAGTGATCACCACCGTCCATAGACACTAGCAACACCCGAGGAGTCGCAAGTGCGTTCCCAGCCTGTGTTTGGTGGGGAATGGGGTGGGAAATAAGGGAGAGAAGGGAGGTGGGCCTGCGGCGCTCTCTAAGGGAGAGAAGGGAGGTGGGCCTGCGGCGCTCTCACTGACCGAACGAAACACAACAATGCAAGCACTGATACTTCACGTCGGTATTTCTGTGTGTCAGGTGGTAATACCGGGAGCGAGTCGACACTTTAAACTGACTATATTACATAAAACACCACCAAAATATACAAAATATAGAGTCAAATAACACAAGATTATGAATAAAATATAAAATCCACTACATAACAGACTAAAATCCCGCTAAAAACTCTTTTGAAACATTCTTCATTGGTGGTATGTCCTATAGATCTTAGCGCGATGATATATCATATAGCCTTCCTCGATAAACGAGCTATCTAACACTTGAAGAATTTTTGATATCGGAGTTGTTCCCTCTAGATAAGGGCTTTTACCCAACAAACAAACCCTCCAGCTTTATAATATTAGAATAGGTGACTAAATAGAGAGTCCATCAACTATTATCGTCTATTGATTAATTACTCTATTTGTCGTTACGAGGTTGGTCTGGTGGTAAATTTCGCTCCCGCAGACCAGATTAGGCCCCGTCGGTAGCGGCTCAAGCCTAGGTTCGTTCCCTCGGTGTGGAGCCCTTGAGTGCGCTGCTCGCGCGATACAGTGACACAGAATCTTACATCACTGCAACAACATTACACATATCACCTCCACACACGTGCACGTACGCTTACACATGAAAGTGAAAGAGTTTTTGCTTTTCTTTTATCGAACTGAAATAGTTTGGAAAAAATAATATACTTAATTTTATCTATCTATCCAGAAAAAATAAACTTTATTCTCGGGATAAATCAAATCTATATTTATGGTGAGAGAAGCGGCGAGTAAAAGCTAGCTAATATTTTACAGTGGAAAATTAACAGCTTACCCTCAGAGATCAATATACACGACAAAGTTATACATCCCCAATCGATAATATCTTTGACAAACGCCTCCATTGAACGGGAACGATTACTGAACACGAGACAGCAATTTCACGATGATCCGCCTACAGCTTAATATTACATATCAGCTCCAGGTCATGTTAAACTTGACAGAGCCTTGTCAATGCCTGTGTATTCGAAGTTTAATGCGACACTCGTCAATCCTTTACCCTCGTCAACAGATCGGCGAGTGACAGCGATGACACAAAATCATATTTCACGCGAATTTTACCGTAAACCTCATTTGAATAGAGTTTAACGACCTATTTATATACCTACTAATCTATATACAAATAGTAAGAAGACCCGATTAGGCCTCCCACGGCAGCGGCTCAAGCCTAGGTTTGATCCCTCGGTAGGGAGCCCTTGAGTGCGTTGCTTGCGCGATACGGTGAGACACAAATGTACATCACCGCTACAACACTACACGATCACCCCCACACACGTGCACGCTACACGCTTACACATGAAAGTGGAAGGGTTTACTTTTTTGTTCCCTTATCGAACTGAAAAACTCTCAATTTTCCGATAATAAATATATGGAGGAGTTGTTGAGGCGGGTATGCTTGGTACACATATGCGTTTCAACAACTCATACATATATGAATAGTTAGCTAGGTTAGCTAAGATAGGCCGCGATTTTGCATGCAACAGGCAACTGCCAAGCCGAGGTGTGCCGTGCATCCTTGAGCTGGTTGCCAAAATAAAATCGGCTGAGTGCCTTAAGCGCTCGCCTTAGTAGTCCGGTGAAGCTGTTAAAACATTGCTGAGTCAATAGCGTAGTCATTTCGAAAAAAAAAAAATAGTAAGAAGTACCTGGGCGACCAAACCTAGCTTGGTTCTTTAAAAGAACATTTTTTAATCAATATAAACTAATTAGGTTGCCACACAAAATTAGCATTTTTCCACAAAAAAAAAAAACAAATATTAAAAAAGATATTTCTTCTGCTGTCACTCGGATTCGAACTTTGGGTTAGACGGATTTTCGAAGCAGCAGATTTCCATCTGAGCTTTTTTTGTTTCGACAGTGGAGGCGAAATTTACCTTTACATTCTAGCTATATTTTTTCATTGCCTAAAAACTCAGTTTAAAAAAGTTTTCTATGAATAAAATTTAGTTACATCGATTTATGGTCACCGAAACTACCTACACACTAACTTTCACGGAAACAGAAGACGCCGTTTCCGAGATCCTGAATATATACAAATTTAAAAATGTACTAAAATTGCTCGTTTAAAGGTGTCTGTACTTGTTGATTTACGTTAAAAAATTTATGCAGGTGTCTAAGAATAAGTAATAGAATACATTTCAAACATTTTAAGAAATGTCTGTCTGTTTGTATGAGCACGCATCACTGTTAAATACTGGGTTCATAATAAAACCACACCAAAAAAACTCATAAAATTCATCTTCAATACGCATGTATTGTAATTAACTCAAACGTAGCCGCAGATTTATAATACATATTAACAATACTCCTTCCTAAACAGAGATAAAAATACTATAGCAACGAAGATGGCTAGGCGGTAGAGCCACGCTGAAACTATAATTGGTTTCAGCATGGATGGGTCGGCTTGCTCCCGATACTACCCGATCCACAGAAAACCAACGTGAAGTAACAGTGCTTGCATTGTTGCGTTTCGTTCGATCAGTGAGAGTGTCGGAGGCCCACCTCCCCTTTCTCCACCAACACAGGTTGGCAACGCACTTGCGACTCCACTGATGTTGCAAGTGTCTATGGACGGCGATGTCCATTTAACATAAGGTGAACCTTTTGTGCGTTTGCCTCCTATGATAAAAAATATATATTATGTTAATATTTTAAAATGTAAGACGACATTCTATTTCATTCTTTTATCGCTTGTTGTAAGACTAAATATTGCAAATTAAATAATTCTATTACAATAATTCAAAGTGTCATAATAAACAATTGTCTTCAACGAAGAGGTCTCGTCGGGCGCCATTTTGAATTTGAAAACTTCTTTCGCATTTAAAAAAGGCACTCAACCGACGTCACAGCAGGCGTGGTTGAAAGAAATACGCGCATAAATAAAGAAACAAATACATTAGCTTCGTATGAAGTGTACTGTATAGTACGTGCACTCTACACCCAGTCTCAGGATGTTTCTTGCGTGGTATAAGATGTGAGAGATGATTTTTTTTTCTCGAACTGACTACTCTATTGACCTAGCAAGGTCTTAACAGCTTCATCGGACTACTAAGGCGAGCGCTTAAGGCACACAGCCGATTTTATTTGACCACTAGCTTGAGCTAGCCTTGAGGGTGCACGGCACAACTCGACTTGGACTGTTGCCTTATAGGTGCAATTCGCGATCTATCTGAGCTAACCTAAGCTAACAATTCATACATATATGAGTTGTTGGAACATATATATGTACCAAACATGCATACCTCAACAACTCATATATATTTCGTATCGGATAATTTTCTTAACTATTTCAGTTCGATAAGGGAAAGAAATAAAACCCTTTCACTTTCGTGTGTAAGCGTGCATGCGTGTGGAGGTGATATGTGTAATGTTGTGGTAGTGATGCAAGATTTTGTGTCTTTATATCGTGCGAGTAGCGCACTCAAGGGCTCCACGCCGAGGTGTGAAAGACGCTGGTTGATGTAAAAATTATAATAATAAAAAAACTCCCGTCAGAAATTAAGTTCCGTAAAGTAAAGAAGGTGTCCTCAAACTTGAACTGCTGGCGATCCACCTCAATTTTGTTAGACTACGATCGATCCTTTCTGAAAGGCTGCAAGTATGTTTGATGCAGAATTATCGTCTAGGTAAATGTCAATAACTCCCGCTAAAAACGATAAACGGAAGTGATGAGGAGTTATTCGGGCCTAATAGTGGATCAAATACATTTTTGTTGTTTATTAATTACATTTTGTTTTAGTTACCTATCTACTAAAATAGAATCTATGAATAATGTATGAGACAGACGTATACACGTCTATTAACTGGCAACATTAACAATGTCGAACGCTTTCGTGACAGCTCGAACGAAATGCAATCACATGTCGCAGATATTGCTTTTTACAGATTTTCCTTCTTATGAGATAGTTCTCATAAGAATCATCGTATCCTTATGTCAGGTGAAAATGTAACTGTGAATGTATAAATTTAACAAACAATCAGGCTTACCCGCGCCTTTAAAAGTTTCACATGAAAAGCCGTTTTTATATCATAGGAGGCAAATGAACAGGTGGGTCACCTGATATTAAGTTATCACCGCCGTCCATAGACACTAGCAATAACAGGGTAGGGGCAAATGCGTTGCCGGCCTTTAATTCGGGGCGAAGCGGAGAGGAAGGAAAAGAAGTGGGCCTCCGATGCTCTCACTGAATGCAACAATGCAAGCTCTGTGATTTCACGTCGGTTTTTTGTGTAAGGGTGATAATGCCCCGAGCGAGCCGACCCATTCATGCTGAAATCAGTAATAGCTTCAGAATGACTCTACAGCGTTGTTTTCTAATTTAATGTCAGTTGTGCAAACAAAATTACGGTACATAAACGCTATCGCTTATGAACTGTACTTAAAACATGCAACCGCCGGTAGCGACACGATGTGTCTCCAGTGTTTTGCGCGTTACAGACCACCTGAGCACAGGTATGTGCTACCCGCAAGTACTCCGACGCGTTTCGAGTGTTGTTACGTGTTGCCTACCCACGTCCGTGTGCGTTTTCCAATTGCTTTGTCGATTTCGAATAAAACGACTGCGGGTTTTTTTTTCAATGACGTAGTAATATTAAGAAACTGTTTAGCAATAGCAATACAATATAATAAATAGACTCGTATAATATACACTCGTAATAATAGTATATACAGTAATCGTATGAGGTGGTAGGGTTTCTCTACTCGACTTAGTTGCTACTATCATATTCCTGGCCACTCGTCATAGTGACTATTTTTAGTTTTTTTTTTTTTTTTCAAACTGACAACGCTATTAACCTAGCAAGATCTTAACAGCTTCACCGAACTACTAAGGCGAGCGCTTAAGGCACTCTGCCGATTTTATTCGGGCAACTAGCTCAAGGGTGCACGGCACACCTCAGCTTGGCTGTTGCCTGTTACATGCAAAATCGCGACCTAACTTAGCTAACCTAGCTAACTATTCATATATGTTTGAGTTGTTGAGACGCATATGTGTACCAAGCATACACGCCTCAACAACCCCTCCATATATTTTTTATCGGAAAATTAGAGTTTTTTTCAGTTCGATAAGGAAAAAAAATAAAACCCTTCCACTTCCATGTGTAAGCGTGCACGTGTGTGGGGGTGATCGTGTATTGTTGTAGCAGTGATGTAAATTTTTGCGTCACTGTATCGCGCAAGCAGCGCACTCAAGGGCTCCATGCCGAGGGAACGGACCTAGGCTTGAGTGGCTGTCGAGAGGGGCCTAATCTGGTGTGCGGGAGCGAAATTTACCCCCAGAGTATTTTTAGTGTTTAATTATAATTTCACTTAGTGTAAACTAAGATGCTAAACAGGGTAAAGCTAGCAGAATACTGGCGGACCACAATTATGTTAACGGTGCAACGTACTGTGCGTTCAAGTTGCTAAGAGGGTAGTGTGGGGTTGGATGAGCTCATGAGCTAATTATATGTAGGCAATCGCAGGAAAAGCAGAAAACAAACCACTAATAAATCATGGGTACATTTTTTAAATAATTATTATAAATATCTATGACTAGCTCGTTCCATCGATTTTATTCACATGAAATTTTTGGTTTGATATTTCAAGAAAACTACAATTGTGATCAGAATTAATAGTATGTTACTTTTTCGAATACAATTTTTATCACTGCTTAGTTCCTGCAGCAAGGCATAAACACATATATACATCGAAATCCGTCCATTTCTAAAAACTATATTCAGAGCGATGTAGATTATATGAATAAAAATGTTTAAAGCCGAAGCCTTTATTTATAAGTCTCTCTTCGTCGTATTTCACGGTTTTTACTTGCTAATGATGATCAACATTTGTACACTTTCTAACTAAAAAAACTTTGTCAATATTAAAATGTTAATAATTAATAGATTATGACCACATTTCCATCATTAAATTACCAGTAGGGTATATTTAAATATAGCTAAAGAATATATATAAGTATATAAAAAAAAAGAATACTGTATATCGGTTCAGTGGTTTTTCGAGTAAAAGCTTAGAAACAAACAGACACAGAGCGTTTTTACAATGTTCGTGTCGACACAATTGGCAAACAACTCTGTCCATAATTGGCGAGAAGTCTAGGACCATAACTACGACAATGCACGGTGTCATTATAGTCCAAAAATAGAAAATGCGTATATAGAATGCTTTCATGTTAATTGAATACATGTAGTTAATCTCAATGACAAATTCTACAATTCACTATTTTCTTCGCCCTAACTAATATATTTCGGGAATAGTTTTGAAGCGTATACGAATTATAAGATATACGCAAATATAGAAGTTGTTGATTAAAATTAAAGTTTTTTTTTTTTTTTATATCATAAAAGGTAAATGAACAGGTGACCCCTTGATGTTAAGTGATCACCATCGTCCATAGACACCAGCAATACCAGAGGAGTCGCAAGTGCGTTGTCAAACTGTGTTGGTGGGAAGGAGGGGAGACGGAAGGGGATGGAAGGGAAGGGTGAGAGGAGGATGTGGATCTCCGGCACTCTCACTGACCAAACGAAATGCAACAATGCAAGCACTATTACTTCATGTCGGTTTTCCTGTGGGTTGGGTGATACTACCCCGCGCGAACTGACCCATTCATGCTGAAACAAGTAATAGCTTCAACGTGGCTCTACCACCTACAAAAACTAGGCCATGCTCGCGGCTCCGTATGTATTTGGTAATATTTCCTAGTATTATTATTTCTGATAGTTACTATTCGCTGTAGTAAATACCTGAGTTGCAGTGGATATTCTGTAAATAATATTATTCGGACTCAACAGCCACCATCTTATTGGAACATTGAAAATATCACAAGAAACTTGTAATATTATTACCTGCCAACAATGACAGTAATATTACGTCTTTACCTATGAAATTGCCGTTATGCAGTACTGGCCATTTCAAATCAAAATATATTTTTTTGGCTAAGAATTCTAATTTCAAATAAATTTTATCTTAAAAACATGGAGTTCTTTTTCCAAAAGTAGTCATTTGTTTATTGATTAGTGTTACATTTTCATCGCAGTTCAATCTTTTTTGTCATTATGGATACGTTAAAAATTCGAATAATTATGGAATATGAGTACCGTTGTGTCAGCAATTTTTTTTTTTTTATATCAAAGGAGGCAAAGGAACGGGTGGGTAACGTGATGTTAAGTGATCACCACCGTCCATAGACACTAGCGACATCAGAGACGTCGCAAGTGCGTTGCCAGCCTGTATATGGGAGAAGGGGGAGGGGAAGGAAAGGGAAAGAAGGAAAGAGGAAGGGACGTAGGCCTCCGGCTCTCTCACTGACCGAACGAAACACAACAATGAAAGCACTGTTATTTCACGTCGGTTATCAGTGAGAGAGGTGGTACTACCCCGGAGGAGCCGACCAATTCATGCTGAAACCAAAAATAGCTTCAGCGAGGCTCTACCACCTACAATATAATATAATTATTAATATAATAATAAGATTGACTACCAGAAACAAAAAAAAAGAATTCTAAAGTTCATAAAAATAATGTTGAATAAACACAGTAAAAAGGAATATCTATCAATCAGCGAGTTTCTCAAAGTGTATTGACATACGACCTTGCGTGCGAACTTTCAAATATATCCTCCATAGTACATTGGAAACGGGTGAAAAGCTTTAGGATTCAGATCAGCTGCCTTTGTCAAAGACAATCCATCCCTTTGATATTGGAGTTTCAACCGTCTCTATAACTGTAGGCTAGGAGCTAGCTTATAAATATTATAAGTAAGACAAAATCAGTACCTTTATTGAAGTAAAACTTCTTTAGGCGTGATTAGGAGGTAACTAGACGACAATGCAACGGAAGTCCGTTACGCCAATATGACGTCACATTTCTGTACCATCAACATAATCAAAACTTCTATTAAATTTTAGTTAATTTAATCCGTTACTTATCATAGTAAGCTGTTCGTACTTTTTTCTATTTTATTTACTTTATAACAAAGAGTTATTAATGTTATTTAAGTTCCGAACTAGCTGATAGATGGCATTACAAATAATGAAGCTTTTATTTAATTTCTTACTTACATTAAAACCAGATGGTAGCACGGTCGCGCGCCCATTTATATATAATTAATTCTACTGTATGATTTTTTTTTTCAAAAATATTTAATTGTTTTTTTTTAAACAGCCTGTTCTGGATGAAAAATTATGTACTTTTATGTACCCTTGAGAATATGTATGCAAATGAGCATCTGTTGATTAATTAAGGCGTGGAAGCACAAAAAACAAACAAATTGACATTTTTAGTATTAGTTAATTAATAACCATTACGTAATCAAACCGAATAGTAGGGCATTTGCACCTGAGTGAATCGCTACCATGTTATAGAGCCTGGTGTATACGGGGTCAAAGTTCGGTTAAACGTAATTACTGATGACAATATCATCCGGCAAATAACTAAAGGAATTATTAGCATTACATACAACAATTCTATCAAAAAGTGAAAAATGAATGAAAACAAATGGAGGTACTCAGCTCAAAGCACTCGCTTCATCATAAAACTTAATTGTAGAAATATGTTACTGATCATTGGAAATGGTGCAAGTTAAACAGATTGCGTACTGGTCATGGGCGGTGTGCAGAGTTTAAATACCGGTGTGGGTGGGTTGAATCGGCACGCTGTGACTGCGGAGCAGATATCCAATCCAAAGCACACATCATAGAACAATGCCCACTAAGGAAATATAATGGTTCCCCTGATGACCTGATCGTTCTTACTGACGATGCCCTAAAATGGCTGAAAGCATTAAACCTCCAATTATAGTTGTACAATTCAACTGTTACTCCATTTTATCCATACGATTAAAATAATTTTTTGGAAAAGTAATGGATACACAGTAGCATCAAATGATGAAACCAAAACAAAGATGTTTTTAGTACTACCATTAACTTTTGAAAATAAATTCATTTTTGTTGCTACATGAGGTTAAATTGCAACATTGTAACCGCGGATGTCTAAGTCATGGATTACTTTTATGAACAAAATCCTTATTTGATTATACAAAGTATTATTTGGCTCATTTTTTAATAAATTATCATTCGAAGTGAGTTCACCATAAAAAATAATAAACATTACAATAATAGTTATATGTTATAATATCATTGTTGAATGTAGGATGGAAAATGGTAATTGGAACGTAAGAGTTAAAAAATACATATAGTCGAGCATAGCAACCTCCTTCACAGTTCACAACCTTTTTTGAAGTTCGTAATTATTGACGGCTGTCGAAATGTCTTTTTTATTTTCATGTGTGTATATGTTGTGTAAAATTTGAGTAGTAATGTGAGTAGTGCATATTTTAATTAATTTAATGTACTTTTAATGCATTTTATATAAGATAAACAGCTTTCTGCACTTCTCCGCCATATAAACTTTAACTATGCCAAATTTCAAGTTCACCCGTTTACGGGAAACAGGTTAAAAAGGGGTACAAAAATTTTGCTTCGCGTATTAATATATAGATATTTTATACAATTATATAAAAAAAAACTCTTTTAGAAATCGTGCTGTAGTAGTTTTTTACTCATAATTATAATAAGTATTTAATAATTTTCATTAATAATCATTTTATATCTATGAATTACTAAATATTCTGGTATAACCATAGCTGATACTAAAAATATGAATTTTACTATGAGAAAGCATATTTTAATTTGAAATACCTGTATCCCCTTTAATTCTAACGCGAAAGATACCATTAGCGTAATATATCATTGACCTTTATGATTTAAAATGAGATTTTCTTCTCATTCAGATATATGAAAGCAATTTGAAAATCAAAACATGTAATTACACTATCCATTAATAAATTAAACCGAGTTAACCCTACAGTCTGTCCCCAATGGTAATAGAAGCCAATTTACGTATCTATGTCGAGTTAGTTCCCTTTGATCCTCGTTTTCAGTTAGTTATACCCATGAGAAATTACTAATAACGTTTCTTAGCTTTGACATTGAACAAAATTGCGTGAATATTTACACAGTTGAAATGTAAAACAAACTTACTATCTATTATATTATTCGGCCACTTTGACAGAACAATTAAAATTATGTAATTGAATTGCTAATATCCGCCCTCTTCGCTGTGTATTCAATAAAGTTTTAATTCAAAAATATAGCAAAGGGTTAATGGAAATTTCTTATGGCAAGAGCTTTGAAATATTGGTCCGCAACATTTTTTAACACAAATAATGGCGGGCTTAAATATTGTGTCAGGTTGAGATTTGAAAACACCGGTTTACGTCTGACCACCTAAGTTAGCAACGTCGGGCGTGGTCAGTACTTGTACCCAACACAGCGCGCTACAAATAACGTCCGCGACATATTTTTACCGATTCTCCTGATAAAATAACGGCCTCGAACGATCAGTACCAGCCTGTCTCTCCAAACAGAGCGTGTTCGCGCCCACGCCCTCGTAACCACAGATCACCTCGCCGTGGTTTGGGGGTAAATTTCGTTCCCGCACACCAGATTAGGCCCCCCTCGGCAGCAGCTCAAGCCTAGGTCCGTTCCCTCAGCGTGGAGCCCTTGAATACATTTCTCGCGCGACATAGTGACACAAAATCTTACATCACTGCAACAAAATTACACATATCACCCCCACACACGTGCGTGTATACACGCTTACACATGAAAGTGGAAGGGTTTTGTTTCTTTCCCTTATCGAACTGAAATAGTTTAGAAAATTATGCGATACGAAATATATATAAGAGTTGTTGAGGTATGTATGCTTGGATATATGTTCCAACAACTCATATAGGTATGAATAGTTAGCTAGGTTAATAGCGTAGTCAGTGCGAGAAAAAAAAGTCAGTACTTAGATAAGTGACTGCCTGCAAACACCACATGGCGTTGGCTTTTTGTTGAATTTTTTGGTTAAAATATTTCCCTGCACTACAAAAGCTTCACGTCTATCGCGTGTTGATGACGCATCTTGTTTTTTATGGATTCAATTAACCCTTTCCTCATTTTTAATACATATCTAAAAAGGCGGAAACCAAGTTGTTCAGTATCTTTTGTATGGGCATTATTTAATTTCCGTAGATATTTAATTATTATTAAATAAATATTCGTACACTAAGATGCAATAAATGCACACAAATTAGTAGTAACTTTTATGAGTGATTGTACAAGTCATAGGTTTCAGGGATCATTTAATATACACTTATATACACACATATAATATAAAAAATTGTGTGCTTATGTCTGTGATACGGGCTTTCGATCAGTAAAGAAGTCAATAAGAGTTTAAATAGTTATTGTTAGCAACGTTTAATTTATTAAAATAACATAATTCGAAATCAAGTATTTTTCAAATAAATTAATATTAGATTTATTATTATTAAACTGTTTGATGTGAAACATCTATAGGCGGAGGGTAAATCTGATCGTTGGCGTGGCGACGCAAAACACGAATATAGTTAATAGCCCTATTAACGAAATACTCAAAAACATTTGCAACCCTATTTGTATAAACATAAGATTTAAACTGTTCTGTCGGCCACTCGTTCTACTAGTATGACGCAGCATTCGTCGAGGAGTTATAACCTTTGATATTTGCCGCCAAACACACCGCACCTGCGCGTAGTTGAATTTTTAAATTTCGTATTTAATAGAAATGAATATTTATGTAATAAAATAAATAATAAGTCATTATTTTATGGAACAAATTTGTAATGCTTTATCTTTTCATTATGCCATAGATGATTCCTGTCGTAATCTGTTCTTTTAGGCGTATAACTTATACAAAACAAATTTGATGTTTCACCTCTGTCAGGCGTCCCGTGACGGCTGAATTTTTATTCAGTTTTAGTGCTTAATCATATTCAAAATTGTACGAATAGATATCTTTTGATAATCTTAAACACATTTTATGAAATAACATCCTGCGAGCTCCTAGTCTATGTTGATTGGGAGATAAAACTAGAAGGGGCAGTCGCCGAAACTCTCAATTTCCTTACAGTTTTTATTTCAATGTAAATCGATATTGTTGTAAATCAAAATAACTACGGTTTATTTAAATTACAAGGTATTAACCGCAAGCCCATTTATGTGAAAACTTCTAAAGGGGTACTACAGCTGACTTAGATAAATTATGAACTAACTTTGAGTTTCTGGCAGGATCTAGGAAAGACATGTAGTCGATTTTATATACTATTTCTAATCTTGTGTTATTTCACTGTAGGTATATTATGTAATATTAAAGGTGTTTTACGTAATAGAGTTTGGTTAATATGGTATATGCACAAGTGAAGTGTATAGGAAATAATACCACGGAAATACACACATCAAAAAAGTCTAAGCAACATGTACTGATTTAAATTTTAGGATGGTTCTTCACATTATAACGTTGTATTTTATTTTTAAAATAATATTTTTAGGGTTCTATGATGTAAAAATAACAACTGTTGTCTTTATAAGTTCTTTTAATAACAGAAATGAACAATATTAGAATATACTGTAGAAACTAAGATACATAAGAAACTAAACTTTTTTTTACAAAATGAAATTTCTAAAAAAAATGTATTTATCGTGAAAGAATAGAACAATTTAATACAAAGTATGGTCTCCTCTGCTATTCAGAACTTGTCGGCAACGATTATTCGTTGCATTCATGAGACTGTTTATGTCATCTTGCGGTATTCGCTCCCAATGGAATTGTAGCAAATCCTTCAGCTGTTGGGTTGTTGTCGTTCAGTCCAAGTCCTTCAAAACACGTCTCTGGAGCATGTCCCATGCGTGCTCGATTGGGTTGAGATCTGGCGATTGTGCAGGCCAGGGCAATACCCGGATGTTCTCCGTTGCAAAGTATTCACTGGTTCGCCGAGCTGTAAGTGAACGCGCATTGTCATGCATTAACCTAAAATCGGAGCCAAAGGTTTGTGCAAATGGGTAGACATAAGGTCTGAGAATATCCTCAATGTAATTTTCAGCATTCATGTTTCCATTTACAAAAACGAGCTCAGTTCGCCTGTTCTTCATAATACCCGCCCATAACATAACTGTTGAGCCGCTGTATGGATGAACTTCCTGAACGCACCTGAGCCTTTCAGTATTTCCGGGCCGACGATACACTCGCCCCGTTCTTGTATCAGGCTTAAACCCGAATCACGGCTCATCGGAAAACATAATTTTATACCATTGTTCCTGGGTCCATGTTATGCGTTCTCTACACCATTCATATCGACGAGCGCGATTCCCGTGACGTATCGGTGGGCACCTGATTGGGCGTCGAGCTCGTAAGCCGTACTCATGCAGTCGATTTCGCACAGTTTGAGAATTTACATCAACACCACTTGAAATTTGTAGCCTCAAACTTATCTCTGGAGTGTTAACATCGGCTGGCGTCTTGCAGTCAGTTGTATGTACCAGTCTTGCCGAGTGGTTGTACTCCTTTTACGGCCTGGATGCTGTTCAGCGGGTTCTCCTGTATTTTTGTAGCGCTGCCAAAGACGACAAATAACACTTCTATGAATGCCAAAATGTCGAGATACCTGAGATTGATTACTTCCCGCTTGCAACATCCCTACAGCTCTTTGCATTTCATCTGCCATCAAATAACGTCGCTTCATAACGTAAAGAATATCTAACAATTCAATTTTGTTGCTAACTTTATTTAAATGGTTGGTAAAATTATAAAATCAAGACTAACCGTAGCAATTAAAACGCACTTAAATTCAAACAAATTCGCAGTTATTTGAATTTTATGAAAAAAAAACAAAACATAATCAAATTTTTTTTTACAACCAGCCAGTATGTCATCAATAACAAAAAAGTTTACTTACCTACGCACTTTGTTTGAGTAAATACTTAAAAATTAATTAATATAAATGGTAAAATTTCTAATATCACGCATGTTGCTTAGACTTTTTTGATGTGTGTACATTATCAAGTGTGTAGTGATATTAGAATTTTCTTGAGATCATTTCAATGAACTAACAATATGGTGGTCGTCTTGTTAGAAGTTTCCAGGGAGTTTTTGTGACAAGTCAGAATACATGACGGAGCATTATTTCCGATCCACTTCACTTGTGCACAATAACCAAAATAGACTACATGAAACACCAATATCCTTACATACTATAAAACCAAATAACACAAGATTATGAATAAAATATGAAGTCCACTACATAAAATTCCAAGAAGCCGTCAAAAACTCCGATTTGTTGATTTATCTATGTCAGGAGATACTGCATTAAATTTATTTAAGACACCACAGATAAAGCGAACATAAAATGTGGTATATAACGAAGTTTTTGGCGGGAATTTAGTATATCATGTAGTGGATTTCATATTTTATTCATAGTCTTGTATTATTTGACTCTATATTTTGTAAAATTGGTGGTATTTTACGTAATAGAGTTAGTTTATTGTGCATAAGTGAAGTGAAGTGAATAAATACCACGGAGCATGAAATTCTGAGATGCCATAAAAACTCCCCGGAAGATTGTAACAAGGGATCCACCATCTTGTTAGAATATTGAAATAATCACACGTTGCCTATAATATTATTGACTACATGACAATGGCAGTAATAATCTGAAAGATTGGTTGCCAAAAATAAAGTTAAAAAAAAAAAACAAAGTTTTAAAATAAATTATTATCATTCTACATACGGCTCTATTGTAATTGATAAAATTAAATAATAATAATAAAGAAGTAGGCAAATATTTATTTGCAGCTGACATAAATAACATAACACCCTTTAGGTAGATTTGACGAGTGAGACTCGTCATTAACCCCATCCGAGCCTTGTGGCTCAGGTGTGCCACAAGGCTCAATACACGCGCCCACGCTCTTCAATCTGTTCATCAGAGACCTACCTGAGCTCTCGGCAGTTGAGGTAGGTTGCTATACTGATGATACAGTTATTTACACTTCTGGCTGGCAGCTGGATTGGCTCAGGAAACGCATCGGAAAAGCCGTTAGCACACTTGGTGATTGGTTTCTTCGATGGCGTATAGAAGTAAATCCCGAAAAAAGCGTCGCGATAATTTTCGATCCTAAGAAAAGCGCTAATAAACTAACGTCCATCAGGCTATACGAAACCGAGATACCTTGGGCCGGCGAGGTCAAATGTCTCGGCGTCACTTTAGATAAACACTTAAATTTCGATTCACACACAGAGTGCGAAACAAAGCCGCTATGGTCTTGGGTCGTCTCCATTATTTGCTTTGTCATAAGAGTAAAATGTCTCTCAGGCATAAACTCACTCTATATAAAACTTGCATCCGTCCGATTATGACGTATAGTTGTCTGGTCTTTGCAGCGCAAAATCGTATTCATAAGTTGCAGGTTCTCCAGAACCGAGCCCTATGTAAAATCACTGGTGATCCATGGTACGTCCGGAATAAGGATCTCCACAGGGACCTGGAGATGCCTTCTGTCTGGGCGTATATAAAACCACACGTAGTTATTTCGAAAAAGCCGCGAATCATCCCAGCCCGTTAGTGGTATCCGCCGTGAACTATGAACCCGTACACAATACTGCGCAGTATAGAAGACGTCCACGACACATTTTTACTGACCCTCCTGATTCAATCACGTCAGCGAACGATCAGTACCAGCCTGTCTCTCCAAACAGAGCGTATTCACGCCCGCGCCCGCGTAACCACAGATCACGCCGCCGTGGTCTGGGGGTTAATTTCGCTTCCGCACACCAGATTAGACCTCCCTCGGCAGGGGCTCAAGCCTAGGTACATTCTCTCGGCATGGAGCCCTTGAGTATGCTGCTCACGCGATACAGTGACACAAAACCTCAGGTCGCTGCTACAACACCACACACGTGCACGCCTACACTCTTACACGTTGTTTTTCTTTTTCAGAGAAATAAACGACAATGAGTTCTACCCTTATTTTTCCTTATCCTATCCTATATAGTTTTGAAGAATTTTTCCGACACAAAATACATATAGGAGTTGCTGAGGCACGCATGCTTGGTACACATGCATGTTTCAAAAACTCATATACGTATATCTAGATTGCCTTTTTTTTTTTTTTACGTGGGGAAATCCCTTGTGGATACCCACCCTCCCGGGGGAGAGGATGGGTTATGTCAGACTTGCACGGACTAAAACCCCACGGTGTACCAACAAACCGTAGTGTTGGGGCGGCAAGGGATCGTGCTAAGCTATTCCCCTTAGATAGCCGCCCCAACGGTCCGCCCGGCGGAAGGTGGCCGCCGAGCTCCTACCTATAGAGAGGCAGCTGGGTACACACCAGCTGCCTCCCCTCGTCCGCCGGACCTGTGCAATGAGGGGATGAGCCCCCCGACTACATTCCCTCAGGTCCGGCTACGGTGGCAGAAGGAGTTGGGCAAAATGCCGCCTCCTCCTGCCTGTCGTCCGTTGGCGAAGACGGCCGTTGAGGGGGTCCGCCTCGCGGGCCCTCTCCGCCGCCTCCTTTTGCGAGATGACTTCCTCGCAAAAGGAGGCCACTACTCGCCACGCCTGCTCGCTGCCGAGCATGGACGAAACCACGCTCGGCAGCGACAAATCCTCCCCCACCACCGCCGCCAGAGTGCGGCGCTCCACCTCCCACGCAACACACTCAGAGAGAGTGTGCTGCGCTATCCTCCTCAGCGCCGCACTCATAGCAGGCGGTGGTCGGCTCCCTACGAGCGATCCGGTGCAGGTACCATCCGAAACAGCCGTGTCCGGTGAGTACCTGCACCATCCTGAACGTCAGGGAGCCGCACTCCCTCCCAAGCCACTCTCGCAGGACCGAGCGAACGGCGTTGACGGCGTACGTTCCGTAGCGCGCGTCCGCCAGGTCCTGCATCCACCGCTCTACCGCTCCCTCCCGCAACTCCCGTCTCTTATACTCTATCTCCCTAGGAGTCGGAGGCTGACCATTACGTTTCCTCGCCGCCGTGAATTCGTACACGGCGGCGAGAACTCTTGCCTCCAGTTCCCAGGGAAGGGAGCCGGCGAGCGCAAATGCCGCCACCGAGGACACCGTCCGGTACGCCCGGATCGCCCTCAGTGCCACCGTGCGCTGCGCACTGCGCAGCGCGCGCACGTTGGCGGCACCGAGGGCGTCCGCCCAGACCGGTGCCCCGTAGGCGGCCATCGCCCGCACAACTCCCATAAAGAGTCGTCGGCACCCGGCACCCGGCCCCCCAATATTGGGGAGCAACCGGCCGAGTGCCGACGCTGCCCCCGCGATCCGCGGCCCGAGTCCCACAAAGTGGGGCTCGAACCGCCAGCGCCCGTCCAAGGTGAGGCCCAAGTACTTCATTTGTGCCCCCACCCTGATCCGGGCGCCCTCCACCATTATGTGGGCCCCAGGTGGTGGTCCCCGCCGAGGCCCATGAAAAAGTATGGCCTCGGTCTTCTCGAGGGCCACCCTGAGGCCCAACCTCTTTATGCGCCTGACCACGAGGGTTGTGGCCATCGTGGCCAGGCGCTCTACCTCCTTCCATCCCCCCCCCCCCCCCCCGGCTACGATAAGGGTGTCATCCGCGTAACAAATTAGGCGCGCTCCATATCTTCCTGCACTCCCTGTAGCTGCCATACAGCCGGGCTTCCTCCTCGGGGTCCCGGTGCCGCCGTCGGCGGCTGCGCCCGAACAGCCGCCTGGCCGCGGAACAGGCCGCCCGAAGATTGGCGAGCTCCGGGGACCACCAGTACACCGCCCGTTTGTTTGGGCGGTGTACGTTCCGTGGCATCGACGCGTCGCAGACCTCCGTGAGGGCACCACGGAGGCGGGCTGCAGACGCGTCGACATCCTCCTGCGGGGGGGGCATGGCCCACGCCTGGACGATGGCGGCCTCTTCCGCTAGTTCACGGTTGAGGCGGCTCACCGCCCAGCAGGGGAACCTCGCGCCCCTCCGGGGGCGATATCTAGATTGCTTAGGTTAGGTTATCTCAGATAGGTCGCGATTTTTGCACAAAACAGGCGACGGCCCAAGCCGAGGTGTGCCGTGCACCTTTTGAATTAGTCGCCCAAACATTCCAAATCGGCTGAGTGCCTTCAGCGCTCGCCTCAATAGCTCGGTGAAGCTGTGAAGACCATTCCAGGTCAACAGCGTTTTCGTTTAGAAAATAAAAATCTCGTCATCAAAGTGAAGAAGTCCAAGCTTCACACAGTTCAAAATTACCTATACTAATATTATAAAGAGGTAAAGTTTGTGAGTTGTGACGTTGTAGGGGTAATCTTACGAACTACCGGTCTAATTTGAAAATTTTTTTCAGTATTACATAGCTTAGTTATCGAGGATAGTTATAGGTTATATCATCACGCTAAGACCAATAGGAGCGGAGAACCGATGAAGACTGTTTCAAAATCGGAGTTTTTTTTTTTTATTGTAACACGGCAAAGTGACTGCACTATGCCTGATGGTAAGCATAGTACAATCCAAAAATAATAGCGACCACCGATTGACACACTGTCCATCGCCGGTAGCCACTATCATGCCGGCCTATAGAAAGCTGGATATGCACAGGCTGATCCCGAAACGCGACCCGTAGAAGCGAATCACTATTACGGGCTTTTTCGCCATATACACGGTGGTTGCGACCCAGTCGGGTTGTAAAACCCTACCACTCCGCTTGCGCCATTGCTCCGTTCGTTATTCAGCAGGGTGCACCACGTGCAGGTGAGGTTGGCTTGGGTGTCTCAAGTCTTATGATGTTATTCGACACCCCTTACACAAAAGCCTTTTTTCCTTGAAAGCCTCCGTTACGTGTTAGTTACCATTAGCCCAAAGTAACTATTCCATGCGAACGAAGCCGCGGACAGAGGCTAGTTCATATATAACTAAGTTTGTTTATTCTAATGAATATTGTTTTCATTTACTTGATTTCTGAATAAAATTACACTTTGGTTTGTGCCTATAAAATAAATATGTTCATCAAGGTATTGCAGTAAAATTAAATACGGTCAATATATTTAAAAAGTTTAAATTAATCAGGATTTAAGATGTTCAGAGACAAGAGACGATCGCGAACAGTTTAATATACATGTATTTTCAGTTCAATCAATAAGTGATCAGTTCGACACATAGGTCTTAATTTCACACGCGTGTACGTTAAACCAGGTTTATATATATTGACTGTGCTAACATCGTAACAAAACCTAGCAATAATACCATATTAACGTATTTGCTGAGCCATGACTTAATACAGCTAACGTTGTCAAAAATATCTAAACGACTGAACCGATTTTAATGTTATTTTTTTTTTTTTTCTCGAACTGACTACGCTATTGACCTGGCAAGGTCTTTACAGCTTCATCGGACTACTGTATTAAACTACTGTGAGACTACTATTTGTAAGGCGTCACAACACTATTCCGTTCTAAAACTTTATAGCGCCATCTATTGACGTTGTTTGTAAACATACAAAATATACGTTGCTATAGAGAGCTTTTTATTTTATTTTTATGCATTTCATTTAAATCTTTGGTTTATTTTGCGACTGGCCGTTTTGTGAGTAGCGTTACAACCGCCGCCAAATTTTTTTGTCACAGATTTTCTTTTATATTGAATGGTCTTTTTTTGTAACCTTATTTCTGCATTGTTCATTAGAGGTTCTTTTGGTAGAATCAATATACCTTTCGATTCAAGTGCATTCTTATTAAATAAACTAGCGACTGCCCGCGTGGAACAGTTACTTTAGGCTAACGCTAACACGAAGCGGAAGCTCTCAGAAGAAAAAAAAAGATTTTGAAACATTCTTCATTGATGCTCCGCTCTTATTAGTCCTAGCGTGATGATATATAACCTTCTACGATAAATGAGCTACAGTGAAAAAAAATTTAAAATCGGACCAACAGTTCTTGAGATTTTTGCGTTCAACCTCACAACCCGCATTCAACCCACTACACAAACAAACCCTCCAGCTTTATAATATTAGTACATATTACTGCTCTTCTCACGTATTTAACTCCAGTCGTCATTCAAATTACAATAACTTGTGATAGAGTAGACCGATTTTAATGAAACAAAAAATTAATTGCTCCTGAGTATATGTTTTATGATTTTCTTGAGGTTTTATTGTGGACTCAATACTTTAGCAGTGATGTATGTTCATACAAACAGACAGACGGACAGACATTTCTAAAAATGATTGGAATGTATTCTATTACCTATTTATAGACACATAGAACAATTGCATCAATAATTGGAATTGCAGAAGCACTACGCGTTCAGCGATGTGTATTTTCTTGCCATGCATAAGTGTGGTCTGCATAGGTAAGACCTTACAACGAATCACATGTAGAGTTTTTGTCGGTGTCTTGGAATGTCATGTAGTAAATTCTATGTATTATTCATAATGTTGTGTTATTTGACTCTATATTTTGTAACAGTTGTGGTGTTTTCTGAAATATAGTTTGGTTATTGTGCATAAGGAAAATGGATGGGATTTAATACCTCAGGATACAGATTCCGACTTGCCACAAAAATTTTCTGGAAGGTTCTAACAAGGTCACCAATTTGTTAGTTCATTAAAATGATCGCATAGAACTTGTAATATGATGGTATTTGTATATAGTTGTATTCCTACTTAATAATGGCAGTAATAATCTAGCAGAAATTGTTTTTGAAGCGAAATTTCTTATTTTGGCTTGCAGGAGATGACTGCTAGAAAACGTCACATAAGAAAAATGCGTTGCGCGTTATCGAAATCGTTACACAAGACAAATGAGTTACGCGTAACGTATTTTTCTTATGTAACGATTTCTACTAGTCATGCATACAACACGATGCATCAGTGCATGATGTTCCTATGTTCGAACACATACACTCACTTGTATACAATACAAAAGGGAGAGATAATGCTACATGGAGAAGGTGTAACGCATTTTTCTTATGTGACGATTTCTACCAGTCATCTCATGAAAGCCAACACAAGAAACTTAGCTTTATACAATCATTCGTAGGTATATAATACATTCTACGTTACTTAAATGCCTATAGATATGTAGATACATATATATCTTGAATAAAGGAAATTGTAAAAAATACAATTATAGTTTGTAACTGAACATTCACTATTTTTTTTTCTTTCAAACTGACTACGCTATTGACCCAGCAAGGTCTTAACAGCTTCACCGGACTACTAAGGCAAGCGCTTGCGGCACTCTGCCGATTTTATTTGGGCAACTAGCTCATGGGTGCACGGCACACCTCGGCCTGGGCTGCTGCCCGACACGTGCAATTCGCGACCTATTGAGCTGACCTAAGCTAACTATTTATACATGAATGAGTTGTTGGAACATATATACTTTTTTTTTTTCGAAATGTCTACGCTATTGACCCAGCAAGGTCTTAACAGCTTCACCGGACTACTAAGGCGAACGCTTAAGGCACTCAGCCGATTTCATTATGGCAACCAGCTCAAGGGTGCACGGCACACCTCGGCTTGGCTGTTACCTGTTGCATGCAAAATCGCGACCTGTCTCAGCTAACCTAGCTAACTATTCATATGTGTATGAGTTGTTGAAACGTATATGTGTACCAAGAATACACGCCTCAACAACTCCTCCATATATTTATTATCGGAAAATTGAGAGTTTTTCAGTTCGATAAGGGAAAAAAGTAAACCCTTCCACTTTCATGTGTAAGCGTGTAGGCGTGCACGTGTGTGGGGGTGATCGTGTAGTGTTGTAGCAGTGATGTATATTTGTGTGTCACCGTATCTCGCAAGCAACGCACTCAAGGGCTCCCTACCGAGGGATCGAACCTAGGCTTGAGCCGCTGCCGTGGGAGGCCTAATCGGGTGTGCGGGAGCGAAATTAACCCCCAGACCACGGCGGCGTGATCTGTGGTTACGCGGGCATGGGCGTGAGCACGCTCTGTTTCGAGGGACAGGCTGGTACTGATCGTTCGCTGACGTGATTAAATCAGGAGGGTCGGTAAAAATGCATCGCGGACGTCTTTTATAACGCGCAGCGTTAGGTACGGGTTCATAGTTTGCGGCAGATACCACTAACGGATTGGAATGATTCGCGGCTTTTTCAAAATAACTAATTGTTAGTGATTTTACGTACGCCCAGATAGAAGGGATCTCTAGGTCTCCATGGAGATCGACTCTCCGAATGTACCACGGAGCACCGGTCACTTTACATAAAACACGATTTTGGAGAACCTGCAGCTTATGAAAGTTATCTTTGGACATATGCGCAAAAACAGGGCAGCTATATGTCATCACGGGACGGATACACGTCTTATACAAAGTGAGCTTGTGTCTGAGGGACATCTTACTCTTATGACAAAGCAACGGATGGAGGCGACCCAAGACCATAGCGGCTTTGTCTCGCACTCTGTCTATATGTGAATTGAACTTTAAATGTTTATCTAATGTAACACCGAGATATTTGACCTCTTCGACCCAAGGGATATCGATTCCGTATAGCCTGATGGGCTCAAATTTATTAACGCGTTTCGTGGGATCGAAGAGTATTGCAGCACTCTTATCGGGATTAACTTCTATGCGCCATCGACGAAACCATTCACCAAGAGTATGAATGGCTTTTTCGATGCGCTTCCTAAGAAAGTCCGACCGCCAGCCGGATGTGTAAATAACGGTATCGTCAGCGTAACAACCTACCTCGACCCCCCGAGACCGAGGTAGGTCACTGATGAACAGATTGAAGAGCGTGGACGCGAGTATGGAGCCCTGTGGCACACCTGAGCGTATCGGGTGGGGCAGCGATAGTTCACCATCCACTCTGAAGCGGAATGTCCTATCAGTGAGATAATCGCGGATAATATGAATTAACCTATCGGGTACGCGAGATTTACATAATTTATGGATGAGCCCTCCATGCCAGACCTTATCGAAGGCCTTGGCGATATCGAAGAAGACTGCAATTGTGCGTTTCGGTGTACGTTTCGGATCGGCGTTAAATTTAGAGAAAATGTACTCCGTGAGGCGGTGTACTTGATTCGTGCAAGAGTGTTCGGCGCAAAATCCGAACTGCTCAGGGGGTATTAATTTTAAATCTGTAATCGAGAACTGAAGACGGTTCAGAAGGAGCCGCTCGTAAAGTTTTCCTAAGGTATCTAACAGACTAATGGGGCGATAGCTAACGGGAAGCGTAGCTTTCTTGCCGGGCTTGTGAATACCTATCACTACGGCCTTTTTCCAGACGACTGGAAAGTGACCCTGGGACATGGCCGCATTAAAGACGCAGACCAATAGAGCTATGATGCGATCAGAAAGGAGTTTCAGGACCTCGTTCCTGATCCCATCGGGACTTGGGGACTTCCTAGGCTTGAGACGCTTGATTGCGCCTGTAACTTCATCGAAAGTGATCGCGGTTAGGGTATCCGCCGGAGGAGACGCGAGTACATGCTCCGCAGCTGATTCGATTAATCCGTTATGGAAAGAGTCAGTGTTATCAGTGTTTGGCGAACACTGTTTCTCTAAGCTTGCGGCAAGGCATTCCGCTTTATCTATGCTATCGAACGCGGGAGGCAACCCGGAGCCTCTGTCGAGAGGTGGCATTGGAGTGACCATATCTGATTTGAGAGTTTGCGCTAGAGTCCAGTATGACAGGTGAGACGGCTGGAGACCCTCCAGGAGTCTGTCCCACCTGTCGCCCCGGATCTCAGAAATACGAGACTTGACTGTTTTTCGTAACAGACGTAAACGATCGCGATTCTCTACAGACGGGTAAGCGTCGTAAGCTCGAGTCGCGGCGTTCTTTTCCGTGATCAATGCTCCCACGTCGTCAGGGAGTATAAAACGGTGATCGTTCGCCGCTTGTACCTCTTTCGAGGTCACCCTGGCGGCGGTTTGGAGATAATCAACCAGGGAATCGATGGCCGAATCCGCGTCGGCTTTAGACACCATCACGTCCGGAATCCTGTCTAAACTACTAGACGACGGATTTTCTTTAAAATATTGAACGAGTTTCGCGTAATCAGCAACCCTAACCGACGGCGGGGTGAAGTCTGAATTGTGATCTAACTGTAAAATAACCGGGCGATGAACATATATATACATACAACTATACATACCTCAACAACTCCTATATATATTTCGTATCGGATAATTTTCCAAAAAACATTCACTACAAATCGTACATAACCTTTATATTGGAACGTGTTCAAGGTGACCTTTGTACCTGGAATTACAATTATGTTACAGGCCAACGTTACTCTCGGCCCCAATTGATTTATTGCGCAATAAAGCTAGCAGGAAATGAAATAAAAAATGCTAGACATTTACAACATATACCATACGTGACACGTAATAAGAATGTACACCTATTTATCTATTTATATAGCTCAAATAATGTAATTAAAAAAATACATCTATGTAGTTCACACATGTTAGAAGAGAAACCTTCAATATGATAAACTATTCATACAAATACAAAATTAATCGATATTTTAATACACTATTATTATTATTATTTTATATCCTATAAACGAACAAGCGGGTCACCTGTTGTTAAGCGATCACCACCGTCCATAGACACTAGCAACCCCAGAGGAGTCGCACGTTCGTTGCCAGTCTGTGTTTGGGGGAGTGGAGAGAAAGGGAGAGGGCTTACCGGAGAGGGGAGGGTCTCTGGTGCTCTCACGAACCGAACGAAACGCAACAATGCAAGCACTGTTACTTCACGTCGGTTGTTTGTGAGAGGGTGGTGCTACCCCGGGTGAGCCGGGCTTGCTGAAAACCAATAAGAGCTTCAGTGTTCTCTACCACCTACAAATGTTTTATTTACATTAATTAATTTAAAATTATCTCAGATTTATGTAATTTTATTTTAAGAAATGACACGTCGTTTTTCGGTGAGTTTTATACTAATTATTGTAGTGCATCATGCTATCGCTCCGTTTGTAATTTTAGCCAGATGAAGCTGTTAAAACCTTACTAGGTCAATAGCGTAGTCAGTTCGAGAAAAAAAAAACCGTTTGTAATGTTAGTAATTATCTAATAACATAGTTTGTTAAAAAGTGACTTAACTACGAACTTTTTTAAATGTTTATTTAAACGTTTTCCTGCTACAAATGCCTTGAGCTAGTTGTCAAATAAAATCAGCTGATTGCCCTACGTGCTCGCCTTAGTAGTCCGGCGAAGCTGTTATGACCTTGCTAGGTCAATAGCATAGTCAATTCGAGAGAAAAAAATTATAATATTTTGGTTTAGTTAGGTTAGGTTAGGGCATGGGTCGGTGGCCCATCTTCCCATTGCACAGGTCCGGCGGACGAGGGAGACGGCCGGTGTGTACCCGGCTGTCTCCATATAAGACGAGGCCCGGCGGCAGCGCTTTTGCTGCTGGGCATACCGCTGGGGCGGCACGATGAAGTCCATAGAGATCGCATGCCGTCCCAACCATAGCGGAAGACGTACACTGTGGGGTTTTAGTCCGTGCGAGTCGGACATAACCCACCTTCTCCCCCGGGAGGGTGGGTATCCATAAGGGATTTCCCCACGGTAAAAAAAAAGGTTCGCTAAAAAAATAAGGCGGGAGCAGTCGGCTTGCGCTGTGCATTTAACACACAAGTACCTGTTTTTTATGTTTGTATTTGTCAGGATAAGGTAATTATGATACAAAATATATGAAATATCAATATACGTAAACGTCATTTTGAGTTGAAAATCTCCATGCGAAGAGTTAGTATGTGCAGAGTACACTGTAGGTGGTAGAGCCACGCTGAAACTATTACTGGTTTGAGCATGAATGGGTTGGCTCGCCCGGGGTAGTACCACCCTTTTACAAAAAAAAAAAAAAACGACGTGAAGTAACAGTGCTTGCATTGTTGCGTTTCGTTCGGTCAGTGAGAGCACCGAAGCCCACCTCCCTAACCTTCTCCTCTCCTCGTCCTTCTCAACATCTTCCCCCAAATACAGGTTGGCAACGCACTCGCAACTCCCCGGTGTTGCTAGTGTCCATGGACGGCGGTGATCACTTAACATCAGGTGACCCGGATGAATTATATTGATAGAATTGACGTCCACCTGTTTTTTTTTTATTGTCTTGCTGTAGAGGGAAGATTTTGTTTAATTTTCTTCATTGGTACGTTCGTGCGAAACCGGGATAGGCTGTTTATTTATTTATTTTAGGGTCGTCGACATGACAATACACCAGTATTATAAAAAAATAGGACTATTATGATTCATTATAAATGTAGTCATTTTTTTTTAACTTTATTTTTGGCAATCAATCTTTCCGATTATTACTGCCATTCTCACGTAGTCAATAATATCACAAACTTCGTGTGATCATTCCAATATTAAGCATCGTGTGAAACCATATTCTAACAAGATGGTGGATCCCTTGCTAGAACCTTCCAGGGAGTTTTTGTGGCATCTCAGAATTTCATGCTCCGTGTTATTATTTTCCATTCACTTCACTTATGCATAATAAACTAACTATATTACGTAAAACACCACCAAATTTACACAATATATAGTCAAATAACACAAGATTATGAATAAAATATAAAATCCACTACATGACAGACTAAAATCCCGCCAAAAACTCGTAGTCATATTTGTAGACAACCACGGCATGCTCCAACACTTAATTAAATATTCATAAAAGTAAATATTAAACTATTTTACATATTTAAAGATTAAACATAATAATACAAAAACAAAGAAATTGAAACAGAAAGAGAAATAAAATACTAAAATTAATTGATACTCTTAAATCATACTTTAAAACATTAGGAATGTAACAAAGTAACAGAAAGTGAGAGAGTGGAAAAAATAAAAACAAAAATTGAACCAATTAAAGCTGTATTTTGTGAATAGACTGATATGTCTCTATCGCTGTTTTAAAATGATTTCGTTAGTAGAGAAAATGTCACACGTTTTATGGAATGAGTTATATGACCTAGTTATTATTATATTGATATTCTGTTGACTGGAGAGTAAAAGCCTAAACGTATGTCTATTAGTATCTTATAAAAGATAAAAGTTGAAACTGAAGAATTAACTCATAATTCTGATTAAAAATCATGTATATACTCATTCTAACCTTTATAATAAATTTATTATAAAGTTTTTTAATAATTATTTCTTCAGAGGTGCTTAACCTCTAGCGGCTTCAAGGAAAAAAAGTCGGTTAAAATCGCGTAAACATGTTTGTACATTATAATTTGATATCCTAAGTCAATACTTGACACTAATATCTTATTAAAGTGAAGAAGTCATTCAACTCGCAATCCCCACATTAAAACACAATTTAATAATGGAACACGTTTAAATCAAAATTCTATATCGCATTTAGTAGTAGTGGTAGAGCCAAGCTGAAGCTATTATTGTTTTCAGCACGAATGGGTCGGCTCGTCCGGGGAAGCACCCCCCTCTCACAGAAAACCGACGTGAAGTAACAGTTCTTGCATTGTTGCATTTCGTTCGGTCAGTGAGAGAGCCAGAGACCTACGTACCCTCCACTTCGCCTTCCTCCTTCCCTTCCTGTCCCCCCCCCCCGCCCTCCTCCCAAACACAGGCTGGCAACGTACTTGTGACTCCCCTGGTTGTTGCAAGTGTCTATAGACGGTGGTGATCACCTAACATCAGGTGACCCATCTATTCGTTTTCCTCATATGATATAAAAACTTTTTAACAAAAAATTAAACCGCCGAAAAAACTGAAAAGCAAAAAATAATAAACCTTTTACTTTATTCATCTTAATAACTAAGTTCTTAAACTAATGTAAGTATACCTAAGTAATTTTAAGTCGGCGCCAATCAAGCAAATTAATTAATTACGTAGAGCGTGATGCGCGGCGGCGGCGCAGCGTGACACACCCCTTGCATGCCGAACGCTTACGAAGCAACCCGAACGGGCACACACGTTACCGCTGGAGATCTCACATTGTGTTTTTAATTTGATTTGGTTATTTTTGTGAATTTAAGTAATCTTTGTTCATTGGTTGTTTGGCGCCGACTCAAAATTTCTTAGGTATACTTACATTAGTTTAAGAACTTAGTTATTAAGATGAATAAAGTAAAAGGTTTATTATTTTTTGCTTTTCAGTTTTTTCGGCGGTTTAATTTTTTGTTAAAAAGTTTTTATTTTATAATTTTTTGTGGCTATGATCTTACTAATTACTACCAGCTTAATTTATTTGTAATACACAACTCAGAAGTTGAATTATAAATCATGCCCGGTTTTCTTACCCTTGGGGTTGCTTTTTTCACGTTTACATGTATATGGGATCAACTTCTGGGTATACTCTTTCAAATCAAAAGATAATAATTTAATTCAAACTATTCTGTCTAAAGGTATGCGCGGTCATAGACATAATCAGTGCGTGAATAATCAATCATTGTCGATTTTCATACTCTTACTGTTGAAATTTTTTTCCCAAATTTAAATGGGACCAACTTCGGAGTATACCCTTTCCAATAAAAAAAGAATGATTAAAATCTGACTATACTGTAAGTGTAATACACAACTCAGAAGCTGAATTATAAATCATACCCCGTTTTCCTACCCTTGGGGTTGATATTTTCATGTTTACATGTATATGGGACCAACTTCTGGGTATACTCTTTCAAATCAAAGGATAATAATTCAACTCGGACTATTCTGTCTAGAGATATGCGCGGTCATAGACATAATCAGTGCGTGAATAATCAATCATTCTTGATTTTCATACCCTTAGGGTTGAAATTTTTTTCCCAAATTTAAATGGGACCAACTTCGGAGTATGCCCTATCCAATAAAAAAAGAATTTTTAAAATCGGACTATACTGTAAAAAGTTATGCGTGATCATACATAAAAAAAATATATATACGCGACGAATTGGGAACCTCCTCCGTTTTTTTCGTCGGTTAAAAAAAGGACGAACTAAGATGAGATAGGTAGGTACAATTCTATACTTCATATACGCAACGTATTGTTAATTTTAACTTAGTGTACTACACTGAATCAAAGACATTTAAAATAGATTGTTTGGAAATGAGTCGTTAAATTTAAAAATAGGCAAAATTCAATTTTAGCCGTTCCTAATATTTTACATTATTTTTCAAGATTTTCAAATTTGTTACATGTAAAATATGAAAATGAACAACGTTATATGGACGATTTAAATTGGATGTAGCTCAATATGTTTCTTTTTTTTTCGAAATGACTACGCTATTGACCCAGCAAGGTCTTAACAGCTTCACCGGACTACTAAGGCGAGCGCTTAAGGCACTCAGCCGATTTTATTTTGGCAACCAGCTCAAGGGTGCACTGCACACCTCGGCTTGGCTGTTGCCTGTTGCATGTAAAATCGCGACCTATCTTAGCTAACCTAGCTAATTATTCATATATGTATGAGTTGTTGAAACGTATATGTGTACCAAGCATACACGCCTTAACAACACCTCCTTATATTTATTATCGGAAAATTGAGTTTTTCAGTTCGATAAGGGAAAAAAAGTAAACACTTCCACTTTCATGTGTAAGCGTGTAGGCGTGCACGTGTGTGGGGGTGATCGTGTAGTGTTGTAGCAGTGATATATATTGGTGTGTCACCGTATCGCGCAAGCAACGCACTTAAGGGCTCTCTACCGAGGGATCGAACCTAGGCTTGAGTCGCTGCCGTGGAAGGCCTAATCGGGTGATAGCTCAATCTGAAATGTAACAACTGAACGTAGAATAACAATCATATATGTACCCAGATGTAATACACGCTATAGTGGTACACTTCTGCGTCTCAGGAACAGCCTATGTATGGCTAATAATCAAGCAGAGTGTCAGTTTCTTTGTACCCAACTGCCACAGACTATAGGCGACCCACTGATATACAAAAACTCAAGATGCACACTTAACATCTCACAGCCTGCACACTCGTCTCGCGTCGTTGTAAAAAAACTTTAAAACATTCAGATAAGATTGAATCTGCAAAATCATAAGTTTATCGTATGACTATATCCAAGTATGATGTTGGACAGTTTTTGCGGCCGGTATTGAGCGCTAATTTTATTCGAGACTGTGTGTCTTGAATTTTATATGTCAATGATGGTCTCCATACCATAAAATAAGCTCCGATTTTTAGTTTGCTGCGTCACCAATACTCACCACAGCCACGATAAAGACAACTACTACTCATGAATATATGGTCTCTCAGTTGCCGATAGGGATGTTAAAAAGGAATCGATTTTTATTTAAATCGATATTATTTTTTAATAATCGCTTTTTTATAATCAATTGGTATAGCAATATTAAGCGATTATTAATAAATCGATTATATAAATTACACGTTTAAATCGATTTTTATGAACAAAGCCATTTATGCGACGTATGAAAAAAACTCGAAGTTAGTCCATTATTATTTACAAGTTAAGAGTATAGTCTTTAGTAAACAATAAAAGTGCCCTCTAACCGTAAAACATCTAAAAGCGGCGTGCTTAAGTATTTTACAACGAAAAAGGAAAATACCACAGCAGCATGTATCGTATCAATAATGATATTTGGTTTCCTTATTCTTTACCCTGAAAGTTTTAAAAAGCATTTGCTTTGATTTTTAGGTTTTGAATTAGTTATTTTTTTATTCATACCATTTTATTCGATTTTTTATCTGATAAATTGTTAATATGAATCACTTAGGTTCATTCTTTGAATATGAAATGTACGTACATTAATGAATAATAGAAAAATCGATTATTTATTTATATTAAAATCGATTAATATTGGAAAAAGAAACATCGATTTTTTCCATTAATCTTACGTCCCTAGTTGTCGACGTTTGTTTTACATTACCCTATACTTATTTTACTCATTTTACTTTGGTACAATAAAAAATAATAATTTAAATAGTTACTGTTGTTTATTGGCGCATGATTTAATAAAATAATGTGAGTCAAAGGAACGTACTTACCTTGGATCACTAATAAGGGGCCGAAGAAAAACGGGTACTAACGTGTTTAAGAATTATGTAGTGGGCAACACAACGTCAGATACTATTTATTTATCGGAAAAGTATCGACAACAGGAACAGAATATGATTAGGTATAATTTACATGAAATTTGTTAAAAGTTATCAAGAAACTAATTGCTGTCGATTACAGTATTTTTGTGTAGATATAATATAAAATATAGTATCAGTGTACAAAGAAAAACAAATCGCTCACCCTAGTAGTCAGGTGAAGCTGTTAAGACCTTGCTAGGTTAATAGCGTAGTCAGTTCGAAAAAAAATAACAACAGGTTCTTGCAGATTATCAACTTGAGGGTGGGAGTTGGTCAGATTTCCTTTATTGAAAGTTCTAACCCACTTGTATATATATCTTACGTTATTTTACTTGACTCATTAAAAGGAACAAAGAATTACAGGAAATTCAAATAACATTAATTTTTCAATTAGGATTTGCAATAACATTAACATATTTATTCCAATTAAGTTATGAATACCAATAAATAAATACAAACAAATTGCATAATGTAATTCTGAATAACTATGAAATTGATTTAACACAGGGCACTCCCAGCCTCAGCCTATCTTTAAGTTTCAACAGCCTCTTGTACATACACAGTTTGTATAAGGGAAATGATGTCTTCTCATCTCTTTCCTGAAAATTGTTACAAAGTTAATTAGTATCCAGAAGTAGGAGAAGTTATTGTAACATTAGTTAAGATTATAGATTGCATATTTTTTTTAGACTAAAAAAGAATGATTATCTCCATTCAAAATAGTACTAAAATGTAATGTAACTTTTGTCTCATATTTATTTTGAAGAACACACAACTCCATTGTACTCTATCCTTCTTCTGCTTACATCGGGAAAGTCTCTGATGAAATGGCATAAGTATGTTATATAGCATCTTGGCATAATTTGAAAAAGCTTAAGTATTAATTAGATAATCATCTACATTTTAATATCTTAATTACATGAGTGGCTCTTTTCTGTCTTCTTTTGGGTGCAATCCATTAGGAATTTATGCATATTACTAAACTTTTCATATAAATAACAGTCAGATGACTGTTTCCTCATTAAATGCAAAATTACAAACTGAAATCTTGCTACCTTGATATATATGTGTAAAGTTTACAAGACATATTGTGATTATTTGTAAACATGTAATAGGTGAATATAAGCGCAGACATGTTACATATTAAGTACAGTTTATACTAGCTTCTGCCTGCGACTTCATTAGTGTAGAATAGTAATTTTGGGCTAACTCTACCACACAGCAAAACTTTCAAAAGGAAAAAATAAACCGATTTTGAAACATTCTTCATTGGTGCTTCACTGCTATTGATCTTAGTGTGATATATAGCTTTCCTCGATAAATAAGTTATCTAACACTGAAAGAATTTTTCAAATCGAACCAGTAGTTCCTGAGATAAGTACGTTCAACCAAAGGAACAAACCCTCCAGTTTTATAATATTAGTATACATTGTGTATTTACACTTACATGAGGAAAGAAATCAATCTCCAGGAGTATTATCTCAAAAAATGTTGATGCAACTATAATCGGACCACATTTTCTCTCACAAACATCTAGTTGTACTACAAATTTTCCATCAGGCAACTCTGCCAACTTTTCAAATATTGGCTTTGTAGCTCTCTTCTGGCTTGATAATCTATATAACAAAATTTCACTAGACCTTGTACCAATCAAGACAAGGTCTCCATAAAAGAATAATGCTGTTATTGGTGGAAAGTCTAAATATAAATGCTGGTACTTATCAGTTTCAATTTTAAATAAATTTCTTGAGTAACATACAAAATTTCTGTCATTTATTGCATTAATGTATTTTATTTGTTTTATCCATTCCGGAGGGCAACTCAGCGGTTTTACGGAAATGTTATGATCTTTTAATACAGTTACAATTTTTCCACAATCCGTAAATACATAAATTCTACCATCAGTATACTGTATTTGTTTAATGTCAAAGTCACAATGAAGAATCAATTTTGACGAAAGATTTGTCAATGCAAGATCACATTTAAAAATGTCTCTGTTATTAAAAAAGTACAGCTCTTCTCCACTTAAAATGAAGTTATCAGCCTTGAAAAAAGCTTCAGACATGTTTGATGAATTATCAATTGTTTTTTGGACCAATATGCCTGACTTAATAAGAACCACTGTTGCATAATCATTATTGGCAATTTTTAGACAATTTTTTTCTGGTACTACCACTGGTATATACTTCAGACTAGACACATCATATAGAACAACCCCTCTAGTATCTCTCAAGGGCAAAACACCATACTCAATGTCCAATGCATGCGCTTTGTCATGCAGTGAAAACTTATAAAATTCTCTTACATTTTTCTCATAATCAGTAACATGTGACCACATCGTTAAGTTTTTGTACAAATTATACCAATTTATATCGTTCCCAGACTTCCTTTTAGCGATTTTAGATGGGTATTTAAATTCATTAATGCATATTTTCTCCCACACGTAATCAGTGCTATCCAGAATATCTTTCCATTTCTTACAGACTCTGCGACACTTACCCAATGTTATTCCGTCTGTCTTGATCAATATTTCGACGAAAGTTTCCAAAGGTAAGTTATTAATATCAGACAACATTTCAAAAAATAATTTAACTCTTTTATTGAATTTTCTAATTTTTTGAATTTCTGTGTCGTGTAAGATTGTTTTTGAGTTTTTTTTTTATATATACTCAGGCTATTTTTATAAGGTTACATTGTTTATAGACTGTTATTTATAAGAAACAGAAATAAGGAAATAACCGTTTACCGTACATACATAATGTTTACAATTTTATCACTTATCTCGTGATTTTGACGTATTGCATGTAAATGTTGGTAGCTCCGACATAAAAGCCGTTCGAAAATATGTTTTTGTACACTTATTTTTGTCAACTAATATTTCAGATTTCAGATATAGTAGTCGATCAAATTATGAATTTTCTATTTTTAACTAATTTTGAAAGAAGCTAAAAAACATAACCAAAAAATAGTACACTTTTATATAATGCTTATTGAGGTTTCTTAATCCAAGAAGCTGTTAAGACTTTGTTAGGTCAATAATGTAGTCAGTTCAAGAAAAAAAAGAATATGGAGTTTAAAAATATCACAAATAGTTACCCTATCACCTTCAAACGGGAATGCGTCGAACTACCGCCAATAACCTGGTATTTTAAACAACGGAAGAAAGAGAAGAATTTTAAACGACGTAAACAAGTATATTTAGAAGTTTATGTTTTGTTGTCTAGTTTTCAATTATTTCAAAACGTCATTACCGCCCATAAGACCAATATAGTAGCGGGTATAACAGTACGCATAGATAAGAATAGTATACGGGAGAAACAGGACGTACAAGTTGTTTCCACGTTGATTTCAGTTTTTCAAATTTACTTTTTTTCTATTATCGAACATACCTCAATTATTTCATATTGTATAAATCAATAATCTACTATGATATGATGTAATTCCTATGTAAGGATGATATAAAAAACTTTTTTTTCGAAATGACTACGCTATTGACCCAGCAAGGTATTAACAGCTTTACCGGACTATCAAATAAAAAACCATTTCTTTTTTGCTCTGTTACTTAATTTCGTGTTTGATTTATCTTATTCTATAGTATTTATCTCTTTTAGTTTATAACATGTTTTTATTCTTCTCTCCAGGATATTCGACCTCAAAAGTTGAAAATTTAGGATGATGGAGTAATTTGAACTTTTATTTTTATACCAAGAAGCATATGGTTATAGCGCTTAGTCAGTTTGCAATAATATACCACTGATCCTTGGTATGTGGTAAGAATATTGTGTTGATTTTTTGTTTTAGCTAATCCGGCTTAGATTTCAATGTTAGGTTATCCTCCATTTTATTTTTAATCACATGACACTAATAAGAATAAGAATAAAAGGATTGTAGATCAAATAAACTCAAACAGTACAACAGACAACGAATTATATTTTAATGTATCACAACAATTAAACAACAGATTTACAAATTACAATACATACATAAAACAATCATTTTACATTACATAAATAATGTGTTCTTTAAATGTTATTACGTACTCTGATGATGGAACCAAACTAAATGGAATGAGGATATGAGCGATTTGTAACTAATACTTTCAAGTTTAATTATTTAATAAGGTTTTCCCTTTTCTCAGACATTTTATTTACAATTGGCAGAGGCATATAGTGCCGCGTCTACGATCGTGTTTTTTTTTCGCGGCCATTTTTGGTTCAGAGTTCCCTTAGGCCGTAAGCCGTTGGGATTTTGTTCCTCCTGCCCATATTATTACGCCACGGGCTATTGAACAGGTCATAATTATGTTAATATTTAATGTGATAATGTAGTTTAATACATATCAACACAGTTATAAAAAAAATGTAAGCCGTCACGGGACGCCTGGCAGATGTTTAACATCGAAACTTGTAGCGTAGTAAACAGCACTCTATAGACTATATATATACGCGCTTAGTGAGGTAAGGAGAGATTGCGCATGGTATCACGTCGCCACGTCTCACACACTCGCCACGCGAACAATCAGGTTTACCCTCGCCTTTAGTGTTTCACATTAAACAAATTGTCGGTATGTTCATTTATAGGTTTTTAAAAAATAAGTATATAAATTTCACTAGTGATTCGGGAAGAGGTCCAAATGTCACTGCTTTGAATAACACATCAAAAGAGCGTTAAATTTGTTGAATATTACGTTTTAAACATCAAATCCAGATGCTATTTTTAAGTTGTTCATCCTCGTAGACCTACATTAGTAATTCAATATGAAACCTTATATCATTAAAGATTCACTGGAACATTTTTAAATGCAGTATAGTTTTATCTCATAAACAAGTATAGAAAATAGTCTTTCTTTTATTCTCCGTTTTTTCACTTATTTTTTTATAGATATTGACAACCTTAATAGTGTTTTTTTTGATAAGTTTGTTTTTTTTAATATTGAACAAAAATTATGGTCGCATTCCAACTAGGGATGATCAATATTCATCGATGTTTTGATGTCGATATTATCGACACATTGATGTTTTCATTTCGATAACATCGACGTTATGAGAACGTTGCATGTACTAGCTAGAGACCAGAAAATTATCAAATTTGTAAGCCGTACGATTAGTTTTTATCTTTGGATGATCTTTCGTCGCTGACCTTTGTTTTTACAGATAATTTTAATTGTTGACAAAAACATCGATGTTTTGCTATCGATGTTTAACGTACATCGATGGTATTGAATCGATGTTGACATCGATGTTTTTCTAACATCGCTCATCCCTAATTCCAACCATTATTAGAAATGGTTGTTGATATACATGTATTAATATACAAAACAACTAATCACCATGACTGATCTCATCATCACGTGATTTTTCATGGTTTAAAATATATTATCCCTTATTGTAATCGCACATAGGGCGCGCTGCTGCAAATCAACTTATATTGGTAAATTGGTATAAGTAGACATTTCACCATAATACTTCATACCCAATTTGCTATTCAATTATTTTATTTAAATAAATTATTTATTACAATTAAAATACACGAGCGCAACCGCGAACACAGCTAGTCTCGTAGAATAATCTAACAATTATGACATCAAAGGAATGATCAAACAAATGAGTTGTTAGAATTCAAACTAAGTTAAATCCAATTTTAGCCTAATACTTTACGTCATTTTTCAAGACCTTCAAATTTTGTACATTTTTTTATGTCCTAGGAGGCAAACTAGCTGGTGGGTCACTTGATGTAAAGTGATCACCACCGTCCATAGACACCAGCAACCAGGAGAAGGGAGAGGGAGGGAGTTTGGCCTCCGGCGCTCTTACTGACCGAACGAGTCAAATATGAAGATTATAAAAAAAAAATTGTTGTCTGTAAAATCAGTTTATGGGCGATAATTTTACGTGATGACGTCATAAGAAAGATGCGTTACGAGCCGACCGCATAGACTCCGTCACTTACACGCTCGGCTCAGGCTGAATTTGACCAATGAGTCATGCTTTTTCGTGCGTGCAGATGGTCGGAATCGATTTATAAGACGTTCACATGTCAAAAATTAATAACCTTATAGACGCAAAATTTGAACTTCGTTCCCGGTGTATAAAAAATGGACATCTTCAAACAATTAAATATGTTATACGAACGATTAAAATTGGAATTAGCCCATTTTGAAATGTAACAACTCAAATATAACCATAAACAATACGGTTGCAAAAAAACTAGCAATAAAAAACAATAAAAGAGGAAATAAATTATCAATTCATAGGGATAAGAGATAATTTTAAAAATAATACCAAGAATACGATATAAAAGTATAAAAAATGTCACACTGTAAAAGATTCATCGAATATGTACTTAAAATTAATTATTAAATAGACATAAAACTCGACATATTTAGTTTATTTATTATAAATGTATATCTGTGATCGTTGATCTTCGAGACAGTTTGAAGGATAACAATAAAAGTTGCCACATCCAATTCTTTTTTGCAATTAATATTACTATTATACAGGCTGAATGTTTAGACAGTAGCAATAGTTATGAAGGATACTATGCATTTGATTCTCGTTCTAAATCAATTAAAAAAAATAAGTGCTTAATATTTGACCTAATTATCTATAAAAATACAAAAAATATACTCTATCCTCTACTCGTCTATGTTAAAACACAGTGTCAATAACCACCGTCGGGTGAAGTGAAAGACCAAGTAACAAAGGATTGTTTTCGAAGTATGAACAAAATAAGGGTTTATTGTATTATAGAAAGTTATTAGTTAAGGCTAACCCCTCGCAGCTTTCGGCATCTAGGTTCGTAGCCATACTTTTGAAAGTCTTAGAACAAACTTTAACTAAGGTTTTCTTTGTTGTTTATTAATATTTGTTTTGATATTATTATTTTATGTGTTAAATGTGATCATGAAGTGTCATATCCTGGAATACTGGGAATGTTTAATCATTCACCTGACATAATACAATATATAATAAACTCAAGCGGAATCACAGGCATAGTCACATATAAATTAATAAAAGTGTATTTTCACGCATTTCATAGCTACTCATTAAAAACATACGTATAAACAAAATTTGGCAGTAAAATTGCTGACAAACATATTTACAATGTATATGACAAAAATAGTACTAATTATAGTAAATGCCTCATAGATGCATTTGTAAAATATTTGGCAATAATGAGCTACTTATTGTAAACAAAATAAACATAAATAACCCGAGCTAAGAAAGATAACCTCTTCATAAATCTATGAATTATAAGGAAAAATATATTAACTTGTACGACCATGAATATTATTGGAACTTTAAGTCAATACCGATTTTCATAGAAAAGACTCAGAATTGAATTTTTGTATCAAATATCAACAAACTTTTTTAATTACAAACTGTAATCTTATTGTTTATTTATCAGTTTACCACATCAGTTCATCTCTATTTCAATTCATGGTATAGGTATCTAAAGTCACTTTAGACCGATTTTCACACAAAAGCAGACAGATGTAAAAATAAAATAGCGTTAAAAAAAAATTCTATATGAAATGTTTCAATGCTTAATTGTATTATTCAAAATATTAAAACTGTAGTCTAAATGACAGTTCGTGTCTGTTTGTATGTCTTTTACTCATATTATTTGTGCCTAAAGTGATTTTAGACAGATTTTCATACCAATACATAAATACCCAGAATTGAATTCAATTTGAAATCTCTCAATGCTTAATTGCATTATTAAAAAAAAATTGTAGTACAATTAGCGGCCCATATCTGTTTGTATGTCATTTACTCATATTATTGGTGCCTAAAGTCATTTACTAACATTTTTCATACAAATGAAATACACAATTAAATTACTGTATCAAATATTAAAATAAAAAAAAAATACATTATAAAAAAATTAAAACTTAAATCTAATTGCCTCTCCGTATCATTTTGTCTGTTTCTCTATTCAGCTGAATAGAAAATGTATATTTTATGTATCATATAGGAAAAAAGCTGCTATTTTCCATTTTTGTTAAATAGCTCGTGTTTGTTTCCTATTTGTTTAAACATTCAATCCTTACAACTTTATAACGACTCTATGAGTTCGACGACAGTTCTTATTTCATTAATAGCTACAGAATTATCTATTTTTAGATACACATAAAAAAATCAAACGTTTGTTTGTTGGTAGGTACGTTTGTAGGTAACCGTTATAAAAGGCAATCAGTACCAGATAGATGCTAACAACTTTTTTTTTATATCATAGGAGGCAAACGAACAGGTGGTTCATATGATGTTACGTGACCACCACCGTCCATAGACACTAGCAACACCAGGGGAGTCGCAAGTGCGTTGCCAGCCTGTTTGGGGGGAGGTGGGAAGGGGAGGGAAGAGAGGGAGGGGAGGTTGGAAAGTCGTTTCGCAGATTACCTACTCCAGACAAACAATAAACACTCCAACCTTATTTATATGCATAGATTAAAAACATTACATTAAGCTGGTACAACGACAAGTAGTAAACCATATAATGTTTAAATTAGGTATACATAAGACCGTGATATCGATAAATTACATGTTTTATCGACTCAATTTTTTATCGAATTCTATTGGACTTAAAATTATAAACCGAGGCAACGAGATAAAATTAAAATGATGACATCATCGTTTACCGCGTCGACTTCAAGATATTGAAACGATCAATAACTTTAAAATCCAACTACACCACTATTTATTTGAGAAACAGGCGGCAGAGTGTTCGTGATTTTACAATTTATATCTATAATCAATTTTTGCTGTGTATATATATATATATATTTATTATATCTTTGTTATGGTTATATATTTGTACGTATGTTTATTTATGTATGTATATTGGTATATTTATTTATTTTTATTTGTATATATATTTCACCTTTATACATATGAACCTACAAAACTATTTGTTTGATAATACCGCTGATTAGCTGGAAGAGAATGCTTTATAGCATTAAGCTCGCCAGTGTACAAAAAAAAAATGTGTGCAATAAAGTATTCATTCATTCATTCATTCATCGTCTATTACGTCATTTTTATTATTTCAATCGAGTAGTAAGACCAATCGATAATTAGTAACTACATATAACTATTTTAGGATCCAAGCGAAAAGACTCTGTGCCTAGTCGTCAATTATTCTTGAAATCAAGCCAATAGTAATCAAGTATTGTTAGGATTGGATATTTACTGAATCAATAATAATTCAACATGAGTCAATAGTAGGTCATGAGTATAAAACGTCAGATCAATAACATAGTCTCTATGATAATTCCAATATAAAGTAACTCGTTATTATACAAAAACATAAAGCCAATAGCAATCAAGCATTGTTACGGTTGGTTATTTACTGAGCCAATAGTAACTCGACACGAGTCAAGAGCAGTTAGTCAAGAGTAGGTCGTGAGTACAAATCATCTGATCAATATTACGGTTAATAGATAGTACCTGGATGACCGAGCCTAGCTCGGTTCATTAAAATACATTTTGGAATGAAAATAAATTGTTAGGTTTACCTCACTAAATTAGCATTTTATCAAAAAATAAAAAACAAATAGAGATATCTCTTTTGCTGTCACTCGGAATCGAACTCGGGTTACACGGATTTTTGATATTCATCTGAGTTATTTGTGTTTTGACAGCGATGGTATAATTTACCTTCATATTCTAGCTATATTTTTTCATTGCTTGAAAACTCCGAGAGAAAAATTTTCTATGAATGAAATCTAGCTAGATGCATTTATCGTCCCAGAAACCACCTACATACTAAGTCTCACAGAAATCGCTGCCGCCGTTTCCGAGATCTTGAATATATAAAAATATACAAGAATTGCTCGTTTAAAGGTATTAGATTAGATAAAAACTCGTTAATTTACACATACATATGGAAGGAGGACGTTAAATAGGATACACACACACTTATTCCCTTATACCCAATAAGCTTATTTTAATAATAATCGAATTTAACTTATCATCTATTATTCTTGATTATAGAGGAAATGACTAACATAGTGAAGCTGCCAATCAAATAGAGAGTCGCCGGTATCGATGCGAGAAGTTTGTATCTCTCTTCTGTAAAGAAAACACTATAATTACTGTTTAATTTATCGATAAATTAATTACATGAACAATAAATAATCAATTACAAACTTATCTTTTATTTATAACTATAATTTTATCATATAACAATCACTTTAGTATCTTAATATAAAATAACAAAATAATTTATTATAGAAAGTGCGAGTCGATAAAATGTAAATTTTATCGATAAAACACGTTAACGCGTAGATAGAATTAGTAAATAATGCTGTATGTTTGTTTATTATAAGGTTAAAATGATTTAAAAATAATAGTGGTGTGGGTATTAAAAATATAATAAAAAAATGATTGATAAATCAAAAATTTTATTCATGTAAACTTAAAGACTAGTGAATCCATGCAAAAACTTCATGCAAGGAGAAAAATAAAACTATAGACCCAATAAATGTAAATAATAATAATTTTATTCATCAAAATTAATAGCAGTCTTAATTAATGTTAGTAGAAAAACTATAATACAGAATAATTGAAGCTTTCCCGATAATAAAACAGATAATCATCGAGTCGATAAAAAGGGTAAACATATAATATACAAATAATTATGGGTTGAATTATTCAAAATTAACAAAGCAAGTTTTCTTCCTATTCAATTAAGTAAACCCATATCGCATGCAAATTATTTTTATATATCGATATTTCAGAAATGAAAGAATGCCAAAGGATCAATGATAAAATCATACAAAAAGGGTATAAATTATAGAGGTTTAATAACATTTTTAACGAGAACGAATAAATATATAAAATCTACCTGTAGATAAAATAAAAAAATACAGTTTTTCAAATTTTATAATTAACGGGTTATTTTTTTATCGATAATAACAAAAGTACTTCACATAGGATAATATAATAATGAAATAAACTTCGTCGATAATAATCGATACCGATAACAACAAATCACTTAATAATGAATAATTTGATCGATAGAGCATATAACAACAGTTAATCGATTATCGACAACAATACAACTACTTTTACGTATAGAAAACAGAAAGACAAGTTTATCGACAATAGCAAACCTAGGACTTCTATGAAAAGAAGAATATAGAGAAGCGTTTTATCGATTATTCAACTACAAACTACAATTCGAATTGAGTAGTTTAAATAAAACAACGTTGCAACGACCTTAAAACCTACGAATAAATAAAAATAAAACATAGTGTCTCTAATTATCGATTGAGTGAACAGTTTATCGAGTCACTAATAGTTTTCCTATAGTATATAATTAATGTAACTCACATATTTATTAATAAATATTAACTTTCATATTTGATGTCCATGTAATGACCACATTAATACTGTTAAAAGGTTATTAGTAATGTCGACTTTTTCTTCCCTTATAATTTTACCTTCACAATGTCAGTCTTTTGAGAATCCCTCTCAAGTGCATTCGATGCTACCAATCACAGTATTTTAACCCTTTTAAGTACTCATATTATCATTTACATCGACTTATTTCATCGAGTAATTAAATATTAATGTTAGTCGATAAATTGCCTCAGAGGCAAGTATAAATTATATGATATATAATCATTAAAACAAACAATAATATAAAGTATTCGAAATATCAATGAGCAAATGAAAAAAAAAAACAGATACAATTCGATAAAACGAGTTTAACTCGATGAACCATTCGATAATTTCGCACCGACCGTCCGGAAAACCGTCGGCACGTTTTCCAAATGCATTTTCCTGTTAACACTGACACCGTTACCGGTTAATCCCGTCCGGGAATCGACTAAAATCGGTTCCGGACTCTTCACCGGTTCGACGAGAATAGGGTTGTCGTCGCTATCGAAAATGATCTCCGGATCGTTTTCGATAATCTGCTCAATCGATTCCCAGTTCGTCGATTGTTTCTTCTCGCTACTACAACACTCGCACATACCGTAATCGCACTCCTTCTTACTCATAAAATAATCGATATCGTCTAATATGGTGCGTTCGATGTTTTTCGATATAATCGGTACAAAAAGCGAGAATTTACGCGCGGAATACCGTTTCAAGTCCTCGACGTAGGGGTTCGCGCTTTCGTCTAATACGAGAGTGTCAATCGGTAAATCGATATTACCGTTCATATCTAAGGAATTTTTCCGGCTATTATCCATTGACGGTTCGGAATCGTAACTGTTTTGGTGTTGTACGAGGCTACCGTTACGTTTTGCCTGACCTGTCATCGTGATCGATTTCTTCGTTGTCGCCCACCCAAGCGAACGCTGTACGGCCATTTTCCACTTCGTGTATCTCGCATCACGATCTGCAAGTAAGATAGAAGCTTCAGTTTAGTGAAACATCTATAGACGGAGGGTGAGTCTGATTTTTGGCGTGGCGACGCAAAACACAAACATTGCATTATTAAGGAAATACTCAAAAACATTTGCTCGTTCTACTAGTGTTACGCGGCACGCACCGACGACCTAGCGCCCTTTGATAGATGCCGCCAAACATATCGTGCCTGCACCTAGTTGAATTTTTGTACTTTGTATTTATTAAAAATGAATATTTTTGTAATAAAATAAATAAACAATCATTACTTTATGGAACAAATTTGTAATGCTTTATTTTTTCATCATGCCATAGCCGATTCCTGACGTAATGTATTCTTTAACGCATATAACTTATACAAAACAATTATGACGTTTCACATCTGCCAGGCGTTCCGTGACGGCTCAATTTCTTTGTTTTATATTTAAATACTTGATTTACATAATATGGTTTAGCTGTATCACTACGTAAATGAATAAATGACAAGTAAAATATACTTTAAAACAATTTGAATCAAGAAAACTTGAGTGTAGAGAAACTGAGTGTATATTATAGTAGTATAGTAGTATATTCACCGTCATCAGTGGTGGTGGGGAGGAAGGTGTCCGTGGGAGTGGCGTGGTGCTTCCACTTGTCGCAGCTCCACACGCCCACCGAGTGTCCCGCCACGATGCCCACTCCCAGCGCCGACATGTCCCACGACTGGGCACGCACTTACACAAACATAATACACCCCATGAGTATGTTTTATCAACATTTACAACAACAAAAAAACTCGATTTTTTTCTTTTTTCTATATTATAGGGGGAGAGAAGTGGGGAGAGGAGAGGAGGTAAGATGGGCTAGTTTTATTTATTTTTTGTTAGAACTAGACTAGAACTAGATACTCACAGACAGGTATACCGATGAGATCAGCCTGAAGCTGCATCAGCAAGTCGTTCGAAGTCATCTTACCGTCTACGTGTAACTTTGACAGCGGCATTCCGCAGTCTTTGTTCATCGCCTCCAATATGTCTCTGAAGTATTTCATTTTAAATTGTAAACTATTGTATAAAATCGGATACAATCGATTACAAGTGTATACAATCATATACAATTGTTCACGACATCGTGTACAATTGTATACCATCGTACTGTTATACCCTAACCATGCACCCTTATATGCTGACCTTTCTCCGACACCACAGATCTTACCCCTTCCTATCCAGTACCTTTCCCAGTACCTAGCGTCAGCACTTTCCGAGTGCAAACACGCTCCACGTTACCACGCAGTCAGTCGTAGTTCATTCCTAATCTCGGTCCATAACACTCAAAATCCTAATAATTCGGTGTTAAATAATGTGAACAATTCTTCTTTAAATAATAAATATATAATTAATCAAATAAATCTTTTTTTAAAAAGGGATTTTTTAAGATCCCTATAACAGTACGCAATTGTTTACAATCGTATATTATTGTATACAATTGTTATGCAATTGTTTTTATTGTATACTAGCGGGTCCGGCGTAACGTTTTCCCGCTCTATAGTATAATAACTTAGACAGGTTATATACCTAATCCTTTCTCATGAATCTCTTTATCTACTGGTGAAAACCGCACGAAAATGCGTTCAGTAGTTTTTGAGTTTATCGCGAACAGACAGACAAGACAGACAGGCAGACGTGACAGAGGACTTTGTAATTATGTAGTTATATTAATGATATATATATATACTCATTGTATACAAATAAAGCTCGTATCATTTATGCGAAGTTTGTGATTTTTTTAAAATTTCAATTACTTTTACTTGATTTTTTATCTACAACTATCTAGTACCCGCAACTTCGTTCGCCCTCTCAAACTGACAACGCTATTGGCCTGGCAAGGTCTTAACAGTTTCACCGGACTACTAAGGCGAGTGCTCAAAGGTACTTAGCCGATTATATAAACTTCGCATGAAATAGTTACTTTGGGCTGACACTAACTCGCAGCGGAAGCTCTCAAGAGGAAAAAAAAATGCCAAATTTGAAACATTTTTCATTGGCGCTCCGCTCCTATTGGTCTTACCGTGATGATTTATATACCTATAACCATCCTCGATAAATAAGCTATATAACATTGAAAGAATTTTTCAAATCGGACAATTAGTTCCTGAGATTATCCCCTACAACATCATAAACTCAAAACGTCACAAACTCACAATGTCACAAACTCACAACGTCGCAAACTCATAACATCACAAACTCATAACGTCACAAACTCATAACGTCACAAACTCACAAAGTCACAAACTTTACCTCTTTATAATATTAGTATAGACTAAAAATCAACTTTCCATTAACGGTTTATAACAACATAGATTTAACGGAAAGAAAATAACCAGTTTCCATTTTAACACCTCTTTATAAATACTGTGGTATTTATAGAAATAATCTAGTATAATCTCTTATTTGTTTCCTTTTAGACTTCGTCAAAATGTAGACATTACATCCTCGATAGTATTTTTTTTAAGAACTCACCTGGTTTGGAAGCAGACCGCTTCTAAAGCGGCTCGAATGATGTGATTCTTCGTCGTGAAAGCTGTCAGACCGCAGATAATTCTGTAAAATTTATTCAGCAAATACATACATAAATCGTATTATATCTACACTAAGAGTTGCACGCGGTTTCGCTCGAATTAATATCAAAATCAAAATACTCTTTATTCAATTTTGGGCTCTAAGAAGACACTTATGAATGTCAAAACTACCACCGGTTTGGACAAACAACCCGGTCATCGAGAATGAAGACCGGTTGAGTTATTAACATAAAAGCGTAGCAAACAAACAGACAAGCAAACTCGCGTTCACATTTTAAATATTACTTAGGATTTCGTAAAATTTGTCATCCGTACTACGTATATCTAAATCTTGCAATGAACCTGTGCTTTTGGTGAAAAAAATCATGAGAAAACCAAAGCATAAGAGTAGATCTTCTTCAGACAGCAGTTTCAATTTCACCAAGTATTTCCATATATTTTAGAATATACTCGTACTTCTATAAGACCTCATCTAGGTTTAATTTGTTACCATGTTGAGAACATATCTTCATTTACCATCAAGTGAGATAGTGGTAAAACGATAAAAAACTATTAGGGGTATAAAAAATTTAGACGTTTTCTTGTATAATAACCAAATATGAGATTTTCCCCTACTAAAATTACACATTCCCCTTATCAAATTGGACTCCCCCCTCAAATTAGACTTTACTCTCATATTGCACTTTGTATGTGGTAGAGCCACGCTGAAGCTATATCTGGTTTCAGCATGAATGGGTCGGCTCATCCGGGGTAGTATCAATCTCTCATAGAAAACCGACGTGAAGGAACAGTGCTTGCATTGTTGCATTTTATTCGGTCATTGAGAGCGCCGGAGGACCACCTGCCCTCCCCTCGCCACTCTCCCTCCTCTTCGCACTATTCATTCCTCCAACAAAGACTGGCAACGCACTTGCGACTGCCCTGGTGTTGCAAGTATCTATGGGTGGCGGTAATCACTTAACATCAGGTGACACACCTGCTCGTTTGCCTTCTATCACATAAAAAAATGATATTTTATTATTTTTATATTTTGCCCTTATAATATTATATTTCCTCGTACATATGATACTTCTCCCTCATAACATTAGACCGCCCCCTCATAAAATTAGACCTTTCCCTCATAAAACTAGACCTCTCTCTCATGAAATTAGACTTTCCCCTCATAAAATTAGACTTCCCTCTCGTAAAATTAGACCCTCACCCTCTAGCGTCCTTCCTCCAATAGGGTGCATAGAGACCACTAAATGCCGGCACAAAGTACACGTCTCCCGTGGAGAACACCTGACCAGCAATATGCTCTGTATCTTCAGCTACATCCTTTATTAGTTTCAGATTATCCCGTAAAAACTTCATCGCTCCACCGGCGACTGCTATCGAACCTAAAGTAACCATATAATATGAATTCCCACATCCTTAAAACAAAGTAATACGGTTATTAACCATATATAATAAGTTCCCTTAGCCTCAGAACGAAATTATATGGATAGTAAACATATATTATGAGATCCCACATCCTTAAAACAAGGTAATACGGATAGTGATCAATAAGTTCCCACATCCTCAGAACAAGGTTATTTGCATAGTAACCATATATTATGAGTTCCCCCATTCTTAGAACAAGGTTATGTGCATAGTAACCATATATTATGAGTTGCCACATCCTTAGAACAAAGTTAAGTGCATAGTAAGCATATATTATGAGTTCCCACATCCTTAGAACAAAGTTATGTGCATAGTAATCATATATTATGAGTTCCCACATCCTTAGAACAAAGTTATGTGCATAGTAACCATATATTATGAGTTCCCACATCCTTAGAACAAAGTTATGTGCATAGTAAGCATATATTATGAGTTCCCACATCCTTAAAACAAAGTAAATAAAATAAAGTTCGGACAAACAACCCAGTCATCGAGAAGAACCAACAAACTCGATCTGGTTTATCTCTTCATGTTATATTATATTTTTATAGAATATAAATAGTATTATCAACGACAATTATGAATTCTTATCAATATGTAATGATATAATGACTGAGCCTCATCAATATGTGGCCGGATCAGCTAGTCTATACTAATATTATAAAAAGCTAAAGTTTGTGAGTTTGTGACGTTGTAGAGGGTAATCTCAGGAACTACTGGTCCGATTTGAAAAATTCTTTCAGTGTTATATAGCTCATTTATCGAGGATGATTATAGGATATATATACCATCACGCTTAGATCAATAGGAGCCGAGTACTAATGAAAATATTTCAAAAGATCGGGTATTTTATTCTCTTGAACTTCCGCTGCGTGTTAGCGGTAGCCCAAAGTAACTATTCCACGGGAACGAAGTCGCGGCCAGAGGCTAGTGCGAAATAAGCATAGTTTTGACAATTTACCTTCAAGTGCATAGACAGGGGGTGCGTTGGGCCCCAGTCGGTACGCGAGAGTGGTAACCAGTCCGTGTGTCGAGTGTACTCGCCGAGTTCCTGTATTATACAGCAGGAAACAACCGCTCCTATACGTGTTCTTCGCCTGACCAGCGCTCATACAGTTCTGACCAACCAACGCCGACTGCTGGTTCCCCAGTATCTAGCATCCAAAATTTTTTTTGACGTGATAAAGTCTTTTAAACCGTTTCCAACCGGCTGCACGTACGAGAAAGCATGACTCAGTATCACGTTCCGCTTGAGCCGAGCGTGTGAGTGAGAGCGCGGAATAAGCAATAGAGAGGCGCGATCGGCCTAAGCGTCCGTCTTGTATAGCATATATTTATAAACCAGGTGGAAGTTTAAACGCTAGTTACATCAAAACAAATACAAATAAACAACAAAGGAAACCTAAGTTAAAGTTTGTTCTAAGTCTTTCGAAAGTACAAACACAATCTTCGTGCAATGACCCGTGTCGAAAGCTACAATGGGCGACACTGAGTTAATAACTTTCGATAATAAAACAGACAATAAGCACTTTTGTTTTGTTCCTGACGTTCCCATGTTACCTTTCATGTGAAAGTGAAATCACCACCGGGTCATTGACACTGTGTTTTAACATAAACGATTGTGTATAATTTTTGCATTTTTCTAGATAATTAGGTCAAGTATTAAGCATCTGATTTTTTAAATTGATTTAGAAACAGAATTGTGTGCAGCGTATCGTCCATAAATAATGCTACTGTCTAAACATTCAGTCTGTATACAAATAATTCGATTCAATTTATAAAAGTATGCAATTTTCCATCCATGTATTCTTATGACGTTATCTCATAAAATGATCGTACGTAAACAGACTTTAGAGAACAATTTTTTTATATACATACTTTATACGTTTTTATTTTATTTTATGTTTGGCAAATAATCTTTTAATAGATTATTATTCACTGTCGATATTAAAAAATAACAGTAGTGCGTGGAGTCCTTTCGCGCGGAAGAAGTGAAACTTCGTAATGTGGAAATGAAAATATGAAGGGGTAGAAATTGATTTATAGTGAAATCATATTGTTTCTAGCGTTCAAAGTTTAACGCAACAATGATTTCATACCCTCTCCATGGTAGCGTTAAACGTTTAACGCAACCGTGTTGGGAGTCACATTACAAGTTTCACTTGAAAAAAAAAAACATTTCAATTCTATGAGTTATAAACTAAGAAGCTATAGATAAGCTACCTCCATGATATTTTGACAAAACAAATGGTACGAAAACGCACACATAAATAAAGTAATATCGTAACGCCACACTGTCTTAGATAAAATGTGGAAGTAAGATGGCATATTTCTCAATATCGGTGGTGAAAAAGAAATAGGTATATGTTACTTAGATACGAGCGGATTGACGAGGCAGCCGTCAAAAATAAGCTAGTTAGCCAAGTTTTAACAAGGCGTTGTGCTTCCATGTTTATGACGTATCTAGCTTTTTAGTTATAGTATTATTTATATATCTATACTAATATTATAAAAGGGGTAAAGTTTATAAACGCATGAGTCAGGTAAGTTTTTCGAAGGTGGTAGAGCCAGGCTGAAGCTATTACTGGTTTCAGCATGAATGTGACGGCTCGCCCGGGGTAGTATCACCCGACCCACAGAAAAACGACGTGAAGTAAGAGTACTTGCATTGTTGCGTTTCGTTCGATGAGTGAGAGCGCCGGAGGGTCATCTCTTCTCACCTTCCCCCTCTCTTCTTCCCTCCTTCCCCTCTTCCGTAACACAGGCTGGTAACGCACTTGCGACTCCCCTGGTGTAGCAAGTGTCTATGGATGTTGGTGATTACTTAACATCAGGTGACCCACCTGTTCGTTTGCCTCCTATGATATACAAACAGCGCAAGCCGAGGCGTGCCGTACACCCTTGAGCCGGTTGTCATATAGAATCGGCTGAGTGCCTTAAGCGCTCGCCTTAGTGGTCCGGTGAAGCTAAGATAGTCAATTCGAAAAAAAAAGGTAATGTTTGTGACGGTGTAGGTGGTAATCTCAAGAACTACTCGTCCGATTTGAATAATTCTTTCAATATTATATAGCTTATTCGTCGAGGAAGATTATAGGCTATATATAATCACGCTAAGATGAATAAGAGCAGGGCACTAATGAAGAATGTTTCAAAATCGGGATCTTTTTTTCTCTTGAGAAGTTTCGCTGCGTATTAACGTTTGACCAAAGTAACTATTCCACGCGAACGAAGTCGCGGGCTGAGGCTAGTAGGTGATAATCGTACGTTCTCACCCCAGATATTCTGATTCCGTCCAATATCGAACCATCCCTGACTGCACCGTAAACCTCAGAACTGCTCCGTATCTGCGGTAACGAGTCCCGATGTATACCGAACAACCTGAAAATATATAAAATCCAAAATGTAATTCGAATATACTTCATACAAAAAAATCTGTAAAGGAAAAAGTAGAAGGGATCTTCACCAAATTTAAAAAGGTTAATGATTCACTATCGGTTCGACTACATATTAATACATAAAGCAAAAACTTTGTACCCCTTTTTAAGTGAATTACGTGAACGGATGAATGTGAAATTTGACATAATTAAAGTTTATATGAAGTGCAGAAAGCTATTATTTTATATAAAATGCATTCAAAACACATTATATTAATTAAAATGTACATTACACACACTACTACTCCGAAGACACAAAGCATATACACATATGTAAATCCAAAAACCCACTGCACTGGTGTTACAAGTGTCTATGGACGGCGATGATCACTTAACATTATGTGACCCGTCTCTTCGTTTGCCTCCTATGACATAAAAAAGCTATACAATTCCTAATATTATAAATGCCATTGTGAGTTTGTTTGTCACGCCTTCACTCAATTCAATGGATGATTGTAAAATTTACTCTGCACGTTGTCAACTATACAGATAGGGATTTAACTTTTACTCAAAAAAAGTGGTGTTCCCAAATGATAGGTGAAATTTACTTCAACCTAAGGTTGCAGCTATTGTAAAAAATACATCGCACCTGCAAAGCATAGGATCCCAATTCAAAGTATCCAAATTCATAAGTAAAGTTCTGGAAGCGTTCGTAACATCTGTAATATGAAGACCGCCTTGTGGGCCTCCAGTTAAATTCTGAAATAAATAAAAAAAAAATAGTGTATAAAAAATATAATTAAAAAAGACTTTAAAACTATTACAACTCTTCACAATACCCAAAAACCCAAACGTTAAAAAACATATATGAAAATAAATTTTTCCTTTTTTCTTTCCGGCTGATGTTTAAAATCAAACAAATTCTGATGAATTTACGTTCTAGGAACAAGTTTAAAAACCTCAAATAAAACGGCAAAAGTCAATGTCAATATTTTTCCACCGATTTTTCTTATATAAAAATTATTTATTTATTTGTTTATAGAGAAGCAGCAGAAAAAAAAACTTACATATAGAGTATATTTAATTTTAGCATTAAATATATTTTATTTACGTTCTCAAAAATAAGCTATAAGCGGCATATTAAATGTAAAAAAAATATATGTATCTACTTTCTTGACATTTTCATATAAAAATGGTAATTTTTTTTTATTGAAGCACGACAAAGTGACTGCACTATGTCTGATGCTAAGCATAGTACAATCCAAGAACAGTGGCGACCACCGCGAGACAGATTCCATCGTCGGTCGCCACTATCATGCCGGCCATAATGACGAAAGTCACCTGGTACTGCATATGCACAGGCTGATCCCGAAACGCGACGCGCAAAAGCGAGTCACTATGACGGGCTTTTTCACCATATACATGGTGGTTGCGACCCAGTCGGGCTATAAAACCCTACCACCCCGCTATCGCCATTGCCTCGTTCGTTGATCAGCAGGGTGCACCACGTGAGGTGAGGTTGGCTTGGGTGTCTCAAGTCTTAAGATGTTACTCGACACCCCTTACACCCCAAATAGATTAAACTGTACTGTAAGGTGAGTAATTGTACAAAAAGAGCCAATTTTAAACATGAATATTAGCAATAAAAAAAAACACCTTAAAAAATCGCTTTACGTGTTCCTTAAACATTGCCCGTAAATCTGTAATTGATGTTACATTACTATAATGAATCTTACTATAAATAAATTATTGATTACAAGTTTATTGTCTATATTAAAAAAAAAATGCCGAAAATATGTGTAAGCGTATCACTTCAGAACAACTACACATATATTATTTGGCTAATCGCTGTTTGGTGCTTGCAATTGTCAAGACATTGGAAAAATTAAGAAATCTTGAAAAATTTTGAACTGAATTGAAAGATCCACATTTAAATGTTCAGTTAACATTTCATTTTATTACATAATTGTAGTGTGAATGCAAGATTTGATCTTATTTTCTTTATTACTATGGCCTTGCAATCTGGGACGGTCCTTAAAAAGTAAGGGGACTTACCCATATTATCCACGAATCGACTGTACCGAAGAGCAATCTCTTATCTCTGCTCGCTCTCCTAACGGTTTTGATATTATCTTTAAGCCAACGCATCTTCAGAGCGCTGAAATACGGTGAAATCGGTAAACCGCAGATGTGTTTGAGGTAATTCTTATTCCTATCGGGAACTTTCGCTAATATCGCGTCGACCGTGCTGTCCGTACGTATGTCGTTCCATGCTATTTAAAATTATTGAAATATGTATATAAATATCGTATTGTTACTAATAATAAAAAAAAAAACGCTTCAAGAGAGTTTTATGAGAATCAACTGTCTTACTAATTCTGCCAATAGGGACAAGGGTTTCAATGAGAGAGGCATAATTATATTATATGAAGAATGGCAAATGGTTGTTGTTCGAAACGGCGCATAGGTATTAGACTAAATCGGATCATCCTAACTATGGTAATTCAAGCCTTCAATTTCGTGCACAAATAATAAATTTCTTTTATAAAAGCGAAAGTGAATGAGTTTGTTTGTTTGTTACACATTCACGGGTACAGAAATTTATGCTTATAGTGTATAGTCCGCGTCAATCTTTTTGGCCGCTCTGAAATTAACCATAATGTGAAGATTGAGCATAATATCGTCAAAAGTTGAGTATAAAACAAAGATAAAATTTTATATGGAATCTAAAGTTGGAATTGATTCATCCTTACGTTGTTTCGATGTCATATATATAGGATAATATGTATTTCTTTCTAGATGCATAGCTATATTCAGAGCGGTCAAAAAGTTTGCCCACTATACCTTTCATATAGAGAAAATATACAATTCTTGAGGAACTAGGTTAAAATACTTTAAAGCAAGTGAAGCCGCGAGCAAAATCTAGTACACTACATGTTTTATTTATTGTTCCCCCTTTTTTATTCTAAGGTATATAATCTGATAGGATTTATACCTTTTTAAGTATTTCAAGGAAGGTGAGTGTTTTTAAGAGGAGTCTGTACTGGGATGTTAAAATAGGGAAGAGAAGCATTTATTCCCATATAAAACAAGAAAATAAGTTATAAAGAAAATGTACATTGATAAGTAAAGAGAGGTAGTATAAAAACTTATGTGTATTATTTTTACAATATTTTACTATAACATTTCTTTGTCAAAAAAAAAGGTGGACTGTAAAGTCGATTTACGGAGGATAACGTTACTTGATAAAGTCATAAGAAAAGAACCATCGGCCTATGTAGTGGAAGAGAGATAGATGTTATACAAGCCGAACGCTTAGGCCGATAGCGCCTCTCTATTGCTTGTTACGTGCTCACGCTTGCACGCTCGGCTCAGGCGGAACGTTACAATGAGTCATGCTTTTTCGAGCGTGCAGCCGGACAGAATCGATTTACAAGACGTTATCATGTCAAAAAAGACACAAATATCGTGAACAGAGGCATCAATTTTTAACATCAATTTTATTGAGATTACAGCCCTTTTACTAATACATAATTGGACATTGTTTATAAATGATAATTGCCATCATAATCATTGATGAATTGATTGCCGAAAAAAATGAATCTTACGTAGTATATTATGATGAAAGCGTAACAATTTGGTGACTGAATACATAGTAATGAAGTCACATCATGGGAGTTTTCCAACTACTTTATAACTATGTACATAAAGTTGAAAATGTAACGACAAGCTATAATAACTTAAACATACCTATTGCAGGATGTAAAGGTTCTCCGGTATACTTGTCCCACGCTATTGTTGTCTCTCTCTGATTTGTGATACCCAGTGTCACAATATCTTCCTTTGCATAACCTGAAAAAATGTATCCGAACATTGTTCTAATATTCCTTGAATCACCATTCTTCTACGGTATCTCTACTTATCACGTACTTATCACGTACGTATCACGGCGTTATTACAAAGGTTTCTCAAGAACATGGATCTAACAATAGTTAGGTGGTTTTGCACATAAAACTATTTCCAGTCTCTTTTAATAACTGCGGCATTTCAAATGAAACGGACAATGGAAAAAAGGGGAAATTCTGAATTTGTCCATTTTCAGCTTTATTGGGCTACTAGAAAGTATGAATCTGAACATACAATCATGTTTTTTTGTCTAAACAATAGACATATTTGAGATTCGGTTTTTTAAGGACGTACTTTTTTTTACTGAATATATTTACAGTAATATATTAAACGTAGTGACTTATATAAAAAAAAAACATCTTTTTAAAAATAAATCAAAACTTGATAAAACTTTTTTTGCTAATATACAAAACTGGAAGTATATTTCTAATTTAATTTTGATATACTACATTTTTTTAAATGCGGT
>JACEII010000007.1:7830263-7919069 GCA_014332785.1 Antheraea mylitta | reverse complement strand
AAATATATAACAAAATAGAAATATTAGTAGAAAGTAGTAATAAAGAAGAATTTTGTAATAATTAACCTTTTTTCAGGTGAAATGCTCTGGCTGTTAAACATAGATTCCAAAATATCTTGTTTGACGACAGATTAACAGAAGAATAATTACGTATTTAATTATCTATTATGTAATACGCAGCGGAAGTTCTCAATAGGAAATAAAAAACTGAGCCGTCACGGGACGCCTGGCAGATGTGAAACATCGAAAATGTTCGAATCTGAAATTCTCGAATTATCAAATTACACTGTAAGTATGCGAGCTCAGTGCAGCAAGAGAGATTGCGCATAGTCGCTTGCGCATGCCGTCGTCGCGTCGTCGCCACGCCGACAATCACGTTCAACCGCGCCTATAGATGTTTCACATCAAAGATATCCCGATTTTAAAATATTTTTCATCGGGGCTCTGCTCCTATTGCTCTTAGCATAACCTTCCTCGATAAATTAGCTATATAACACTGAAAGAATTATTCAAATCGGACCAGTAGTTCCTGAGATTACCCCTTACAACGTCACCAGCTCACAAACTCCCAAGCTTTACTTCTTTATAATATTAGTATAGAAGTATAGACAACGTAAAAACAACACGTGATGATATTTAAGAGTCCTATTTATTACTCTTTTAAAGTTATAAAATCATTGTTCATCAAACATAGCGCACAACAACAAAGCTTATGTATCGTAATGTGTCACATTCTAAATATACTATCCCAATGATATAACTAGATTCGAAACATAATTCTCCTATATACAAAGCATAGGTGATAGACCACGGTCAGGCACATTTGTCATTTTTGGCAAGCGCTACATAGATGACATAGTACTTTAGTACGAGTAAACAAATCAAAACAGAATAATGCGATTTGCTTAGACAGTTTATCTATTTCAAATTACCTTTAAATAACTGTGCTCGCGGTTTCGTATGCATTTATTTCGGAGTACTTATTTACCTCCTCATAGGTTAATTCTTACTCAAATTTCGATGTTCTTTAATCCATTACTGTGATTATTACTGTGGGATAGTATATATTTCTCATGTATAGAATTGCATGTATATCAATTGAGTACGAATCCTTACTAATATTATAGAAGAGATTGTGAGTTTGTCTATTTGTTACGCTTTAATGTATTAAATACTTATCCGCACATCATGTAATTTTGAATATACGTCATCAGAGGTACAGTAAAGGGGAAAGTGCATCACTTTTAATTTAGAAGAAAAGTAGTGTCCCTTTAAAGGCCTTGCAAGGCCAATCAATATCAAAAATACTTTATTTACTTTAGACCCTAATAAGGCACTTATGAACGTCAAAAACTACCACCGGTTCGGAACACAACCCAGTCATCGAGAAGGACTGGCAAGAAACTCGTATGGGTAGATTTTTTTTAACAAATATTTACAAAACATACAATAATAGCTTTTAGTTGATGCACAGAGAGGAGTCAATTCCAGACATCACTATCGTTCACATACTGATCGACTCTATCGTAACCTTGAGACACTAAAACCCGCTTGACGTGGCGCTTGAATTTACAGTCCGGTAAATCGGTAACATGTTTTGGGACTCTATTATAAAACCTAACATTATTACCTAAAAAACTATTACTGGTTTTGCTAAGTCTAGCGTAGTCAGTTCGGAAAAAAAATTGTGTCCCGAGAGGTGAAATGTACATTAAAGACGAGCGAAACCGCGAATAAAAGCTAGTAAAAAAGTTTTGATTTCTTCCTTTAATTTCTAAAAGTATTACCGGTTACTTTCATAGTTGTATACAAAATTCCATGAAGTTTCAATCAAGCCTTTTTTTTTATTAAATCTTAAAACCTTTAAGCACATATAAAATAATGACGGTTGTTTACGTGATCGGCGTTTTTTATAGATATGTATTACATAATTAGGAAGAAAAAGTAAGTAAATGTACAGACATAACTAAAGACTCGTGAGTATAGAGAATAGTAGACACAAAATTAAATTTCAATTCTAATGTATTTTCGTAATCTGACAGTAAGAATACCGCAACACGAACCGAGTTGTGAATGTCGTATGAAATATACTATTAGAATTTGGCACTGGAGAAGCGTTAAAATTTATTAACCGACTTCGAAAAAGGAGGAGGTTATATGTTCGGGTGTATGTATTTTTTTTTTTATGTATGTTAATCGATATCTCCGTCAATTGTGAACCGATTTTAATAATTCTTTTTTTGTTTGATTCGGCTATACTCCAAGGTGGTCCCATATAAATTTGAATAAAATATTCAACCCCTAAGAGGGTTAAATATCGTTTATTTGATTTTCACCCAGTTCGTGTCTACGTATTTTCGTGTACTTGAAAGTGATTTCATCAATTTTATTTGAAATTTGATAACTGGGAATGGTGTTCTTGAACATAAAAAAAATCCAACCATAAGGGTTGAAAATAAAGGGATGAATAAAGCTTATATGAATAAATGAACTTCCCCACAAACTAATTTTAATGAAAACTTGGAACAACCTGTTGTAATGATAAGAATATCATTTAGTCAATCCTGAGTTGATCATGAAAATGAAGAATGGAACTCCTCAACGGCTTACAGCAGCTATCTTGTGTTTGGGTACATATGACTCGTTTTGACGAGGACTTACATGTGGGATTATGACTGTTGAGGCAATTCCCGTGAAGCGGACATTAGGAAAGATGAGGTTCTGAAATTCGTTCACAATCAACCTAATATGACCAGTTAGATCTAGTACGATGTAATATCATGTTTGTTTGTCAAGTTATGAACTTCTGAAGAACAGTTACTTCTGTATCGAATTAAATCAAAGTCATGTACTCGAAAAATATCTAGAAATATGGTGGTAAGCGACATTATATTTTTCTTTAAGTTATTGTTCAGACCTCTCGGTATTATTACAAACATTACAAGTATACAGGTAGCCGCTTATATATAGGTAGTCTACTAGCTAGCCTAGCTACTAGAAGTCTAATTACCATCACTATGAACGAATTTCACCTTTATTTGTTGTTCACTTCACATAAAATACAACTGTTATCAAAAAGACCGGAGCTATGATCAAAGTAAGAGCGTAAGCGTTGCGGAAGCATTAATAGATTAAGATTCATAAAACCACTAAACCTTACTTACTTTATAATTAATTAAAACCATGTAAAATATATTTATATACACTAAAAATGGAAAAATAAAAATTTTTACAAAAAAAATTGAACCGACTTCGATATAAAAAAACTTATAATGCACTGAAAAGTGAAAAATAAATATATCATTAATATAATCAAATTAAATAAAATATATGAATTTTTGCGCTACCTAGAAAAATACTGGAAGTCGGTGCCAACCGAAAATCATATCGACATAGGTACGAAGTCCACTCTCACGCTCCTGATATATATCTGTATAATAAATAAATAAATAATGTAATATATTTTTTTACCAGCAACAACATTGAAATTTCGGTTGGCACCGACTTCCAGTATTTTTCTAGGTAGCGCAAAAATTCATATATTTTATTTAATTTGATTATATTAATGATATATTTATTTTTCACTTTTCAGTGCATTATAAGTTTTTTATATCGAAGTCGGTTCAATTTTTTTTGTAAAAATTTTTATTTTATGGTATCAAGTTTCTGAAGCGATGATAGTTTAATAAATGGTTCAATGAGTAACTGCATCGTTCAACGTAGGTTGAAATCTTTCTTTTTCTTTTAATTTTTTGAAGTGAAAACTTCTTTAGGCATGTTGAACGTTATTTTTGGCAGGAGATAAATATATAATTTCGCGTCATGATATGCTTGCAAGCGTGACCGATCGTATTTTGCTTGAGCGGCTTGCGTCAGACTAGCGACGCTTAGTATAGGGATCTATGTATATCTAACATTGATATTTTTTAATAAGAGTATTGTGCGGCCCATAATATGTTTAATTAATTAAAACTGTATAAAAAGTACATAATTTTTTGAAACCATTCTTAGTACGTTGTAAAGCCACGTTGGAACTATTATTGGTTTCAGCACGAATGGGTCGGCTCGTCCGGCTAGTACCACCCTCTCACAGAAAACCGACGTGAAGTAACAGTGCTTGCATTGTTCGTTTCGTTCGGTAAGTGAGAGCGCCGGAGGCCCATCACCTCTCCTCACCCCTCCCCTCCTCTTCCTTCTTCCGTTTCCTCTCTTCATTCTTTCTCCCTGTATTCACACAAAACGCACTTGCTACTCCCCTGTTGTTGCTTGTGTCTATGGACGGCGGTGATCGCATAACATCAGGTGACCCGCCTGTCGTTTGCCTTCTATATGATATTTAAAAAAAACCATGATGGTGTAAACAAGCGTGCGGGCCGCTTGACGTTAAGCAGTCACCGCAGCCTAATTATTATTCGGAGTGGCAATAGACGTGAAATACTAATAATAATAATTTCAGTTTATCAAGTACAAAATTTAAGTAATTCACACTATAATCAGGTAGGTAATTAAGACATTTCTGGGTCAACAGCGTAGACATTCGAAAAAAAAAACTTTAATTAATTTAAAAACTGAAAAGAGAATACAGTTTAAATTCCATTGTTTAAGGTTTTTACTTCTGTTGGCACTTTTTTTTATTGCAATGTATTATCATCTAATACTAATTTATGTTACTTTGTCGTAGCAAAATAAAAAACAATAAAACTTACCTAACTCCGTCAACTGATCTATCGCGTTCTCCGCGCATATTTTGATGTTCTGTAAGATCTCTAGCGGATCTTGCTCGGACCATCCCTCTTGTGGCTGTACCTCTGTCTTGTCAAGTTGGTACGCCGCTAATTCATCTGATTTCTCCGCTTCGTATATCTGAAATAGATAGAAAATAAATAAGAATAGGTTTTTTCAGACTTTATATCTATTCTAACCTTTAAACGAGCAATTCTTGTATATTTATATATATTCAGGATCTCGGAAACGACGTCACCTATTTCCGTAAAACTTAGTATGTTTCGGTGACGATAAATCGATCTACCTAGATTTTAATCATAGAAAACATTTTTAACTGAGTTTTCAGACAATGAAAAAATATAGCTGGAATCTAATACCTTTAAACGAGCAATTCTTGTATATTTTTATATATACAGGATGTGGGAAACGACGTCACCTATTTCCGTGAAACTTAGTATGTAGTCAGTTTCGGGAATTAGTGATAAATCGATCTAGCTAGATTTTATTCATAGAAAACTTTTTTATCTGAGTTTTTAGGCAATGAAAAAATATAGCTAGAATCTAATACCTTTAAACGAGCAATTCTTGTATATTTTTATATTTGTATACATTCAGGATCTCGGAAAAGGCGTCACCTATTTCCGTGAAATTTAGTATGTAGGTGGTAATTTCGGTGACGATAAATCGATCTAGCTAGATTTTAATCATAGAATTTTTTTTACTGAGTTTTCAGGCAATGACAAAATATAGAATATAAAGGTAAATTTCGCAGGCGCTGTCAAAACAAAAATAGCTCAAATGGAAATTTGTTGCTTCGACAATCCGTGAAACCCCAGTTCGAATCCGAGTGATAGCAGAAGAGATATATATTTTTTCTTACTATATAATATTACAGTAGTAATTGTAATAGACAAATCAATAGACCTGTAACAAAATCTTAATTTTTTTTTTTTAAGTGAAATTTTCTTTAACCGTGTTGAGCGATTTTGTCGGTAAAATTTATTTGGTAGAGGAAAAATTTACGCGTTCGCGTTACCGATAACCTCGAAATGCTAGTGACGTATTGCGATATTTTATACTGAGCTTGTGCAACCCATCATATTTTTTATAGTTAATATACCTTACAAAAATGTATAGGTATAATTATTACTCCGAATGCTAATATGGATAATGTCAATATACAACTTACAAAATTTAAATAATTCACTCTATATTTGATTTAAAAATTCCAAAAAACAGGTAACTCCATTGTTTTCAGTTTCACTAGACTTTTGTTGAAAATGAATTAATGAAAATGTTATAGAAACAGTTAAAAAACACACATTTTTTTATATCATAGAAGGTTTTTTTTTTCGACCTATCATAGGAGGTTTTTTATTGACCTAGCAAGGTCTTAACAGCTTCACCGAACTACTAAATATCATAGGAGGCAAACGAACTAATGTTAAGTGATCAACACCGTCTATAGACACTTGCAACACTGGGGGAGTCGCAAGTGCGTTGCCGGCCTGTGTTGGGGGGAGGGAAGAGGAGAGGAGGAAGATGAGGAGAGGTAGGTCCCCGGTGCTCCCACTGACCGAACGAAATGCAACAATGTTACTGTTACTTCACGTCAGTTTTCTGTGAGAGGATGGTGCTACCCCGGGCGAACCGACCCATTCACGATGAAGCCAGTAATACCTTCATTGTAACTCTACCACCTTCTACCCATAATTTACATTATAATTGTTTCAAAAATTCCAAAAACAGGTAGTGCTTTGCTTTGAGTTTCCACTACACTTTTTTATAATGAAAATGTAATAGAAACAGTTAAAAGAGCCGCAGAAAAAATTAAAGATACTAAGTCGCCGACAGTTTTTTATTTGCAGAGTTAAGAAGACTAATAGATACGGATGACGTTATCAAAGTGCATTGCTTGTTATTAATCAATTGGCATCAGCCTCGTGACTACAGGACGTACAGTTACCGCCCTAATCAACCAACGAGGGTCATTTACGACCGATAAACAGTGATAACATGATCCATTGATCGCAATAAGTGTCACGTTGGAATTCGGTATCAATTAACGCAAAATGTTTACGATGCAAATGAATATTTTGAAGTTCTTGAGCGAGCGAACCTAGCTCGGTTCTTAAAAAAAACATTTTTAAATTAAAATAAACTGTTATGTTTGCCTTACAAAACTAACATATATGTCTTCTGCTGTCACTCGGATTCGAACTGGGGTTACACGGATCTGGCGTTCATTCGCTAGGCTGCCGCAGGGGCAGTTTTCAGTTCAGGTCAGTGAGCATGCTCAATCCCTGGCTGCCCCTACCATGCGGCGGACGGTACACCGTGGGGTTTTAGTCCGTGCGAATCGGACATCACCTACCCTCTCCCCCGGGAGGGTAGCGTATCCGTTAGGGATTTCCCCACGTTAATAAAAAAAAAAAAGGGGTTACACGGATATTCGAAACAACCGATTTCCATCTGAGCTATTTTTGTTTTGACAGCGGCGGCGAGATTTACCTTTATATTCTAGCTATATTTTTTATTGCCTTAAAACTCAATTAAAAAAGGTTTTATATGAATGAAATCTAGATCGATTTATCGTCCCCGAAACCACGTACATACTAAGTTTCACGGAAATAGCTTACACCGTTCACGAGATCCTGAATATATACAAATATGAAAATATACAAGAATCGCTCGTTTAAAAGTATTAGATAGATTAGATCGATAAAGAGTCACTCTATATATACTCTATGGATATGCATTAGAGCACCCAAGCGCCATACTTGTTTGGATTTTTACTGCTTTTGATAAAGAGCAAAGAGGAAACATCTTTATACGCATATAGTATATTTATTTTTGTAGGTGGTAGAAGAAGCTATTACGGGCTTCAGCACGAATGGTTCGGCTCGCCCGCGGTAGTACCTCACAGAAAACTGACGTGAAGTAACAGTGCTTGCATTGTTGCGTTTCGTTCGCTCAGTGAGAGCGCCGGATGCCCACCTCTCCTCACCTTCCCCCTTTCCTCTTCCCTTCCTCCCTCCCTCTCCCCAACACAGGCTGGAAACGCTCTTACGACTCCTCTGGTGTAGCAAGTGTCTATGGACGGTGGTGATCACTTAACATCAGGTGATCCACCTGTTCGTTTGCCTCCTAAGATATAAAATTTTTAAAATATTTTTTATTCTTTTACATTTGAATTTTAAACTCACTATTAGGGATGGTCGATAGTCATCGATTTTGAAGAAAAATCGAGGTATTATACCCGATTAGGCCTACCACGGCAGCGGCTCAAGCCTAGGTTCGATCCCTCGGTACGGAGCCCTTGAGTGCGTTGCTTGCGCGATACGGTGACACACAAATATACATCACCGCTACAACACTACACGACCACCCCCACACACGTGCACGCCTACACGCTTACACATGAAAGTGGAAGGGTTTACTTTTTTTTCCCTTATCGAACTGAAAAACTCTCAATTTTCCGACAATAAATATATAGAGGAGTTGTTGAGGCGTGTATGCTTGGTACACATGTACGTTTCAACAACTCATACATATATGAATAGTTAGCTAGGTAACCTAACATAGGTCGCGATTTTGCATGCAACAGGCAACAGCCAAGCCGAGGTGTGCCGTGCACCCTTGAGCTGGTTGCCAAAATAAAATCGGCTGAGTGCCTTAAGCGCTCGCCTTACTAGTTCGGTGAAGCTGTTAAGACCTTGCTGGGTCAATAGCGTAGTCATTTCGAAAAAAAAAAAAATGTCGCAAGTGCGTTGCCAGCCTGTGTTTGAGGAATGAAGAGAAAGGGAGAGAGGAAGGGAGAGGAGAAGGGAGGGGAGAAGTGTCTCCGGAGTTCTCACTGACCGAACGAAACACAACAATGCAAGCACTGTTACTTCACGTCGGTTTTCTGTGAGAGGGTGGTACAACCCCGGGCAAGCCCACCCATTCATGCTAAAACCAACAATAGCTTCAGCGTGGCTCTACCATCTACTAAATATTGAAATAAGCCGAACGAATAGTTATTTCTTTGTATCTCCTAAAAGAAAAAGGAAAGGGGACAGCTTCAGTAAGTAATAACAAAAATATCGATCATCCCTACACCCAATTATAGAAAATATGCATAAACTCCTGTATGAAAAATCGTTACCATTGTCGCCAAGTACCATTGTCGAACCGTTAGGATAATGACGTCAGCGTTCCAGAGTTTTCCACCCTCTTTTAATGAACGGTGCATAAAGAACGCCACGGTGCGTCTGAGAAAATTTCTATTCTATAAATCGGAGCAAATAAGAAGAGTATACAAAAGCAAGAGGATCTTCAAGCGGATTGCGATTACAACGTATAACGTTAATGTTCCTGTGTTGTAATTATGTGGTAGTGAATCTATTCGATTGTTATCTGTAGATACGAGTACAAAATAAATCTCTTCTGACGCAAACGACATTTGATTAACCTACGGGCGTAACATTATTATCGATAACTTATCAATTATCAGTGTTTAAGGGGGTATAATTACCATATATTATATATAGCTGACCCGTGCAACTTCGTTTGCACCAAATTGGTTATCACGCGAAAAAATTGTTTCTTTTTTTTATCGTAGCACGGCAAAGGTAAGCACAGTACAATCCAGAAACAATAGCGACCACCGAGTGACATACTATCCATCGCTGGTCGCCACTATCATGCCGGCCTACAAAAAGCTGGATATGCACAGGCTGATCCCGAAGCGCGACGCGCAGAAGCGAATCACTATTACGGATTTTTTCGTCATGTACATGGTGGTTGTGACCCAGTTAGGCTGTAAAGCCCTACCACCCCGCAAATAAAACTGATACCCGATTGCAGCCACAACTACCGTTTCCAATTGTGAATCCAAACTATCCACGGATTCACTTAAACATATACCCAGATTACATGTATTCATCTATACTATAATAAAACTGTAACAAGTCGAAATCTGTACATTAAATATTTTTTGAAAATTTTAATCAGGATAGGCTATGTTATCGATATAGAAGCCAAAAATAATCTTTTTACAATTTTTGTCTGTCTGTCTGTCTGTCTGTCTGTCCCTATGCACACGCATCACTCTGAAACTACTGAACCAATCTTGACGAAACTTGACATAATGATAGCTAATATTACGAGATTACATCAAATATACTTTTTGTCTCATAAAACGCCAAGGGTTCTCCAGGATAAAGGATTAAAGTCTAGAATATAAACCCGAATTACTCTGAAAGTACAGAACCAATTTTAACGAAATTTGACACAGTGATAACTAATATTAGAAGACTACATCCAGGATACTCTTTGTCCCATAAAACGCAAGGAGTTCTCCAGAATAACGGACGAAAGTAAAAAATTTGTAGTTCATGAGATTCTTAATGGATTTTGGTAATTTTCCTTTGTGCTATTTACAGCAGACAGATTAGTTAAAAATTCAAGCTATATAGGCTACATAAAAAAAAAAACAAATAACCAAAAAGAATGCCGGGGTTCGAACCGTCTCCCCGTCGGTCATAAGAATAGTATAGAGTCGCCAACTTTACCTCTAGGCTACGATTACATAATAATTCCGTTCAAAAATTTCAACTGCTTCGAAAACGTCCACAAAATTGTTAATAACTAATCTATACTATTAAAATTGTAACAAGTCGAAATCTGTACATTAAATATTTTTTGGAAATTTTAATCAAGGTAGACTATGTTATCCATATAGAAGCAAAAATTAACACAGTGACAACTGATATTACAAGGCTACATCCAGGATACTTTTTGTCCCATAAAACGCAAGGGTTTCAAATTTAGAATAGCTGGTTAATACTGTGAAAATTAGTCGATGATAACTGAAGTATGTTATAAAAGTATTAGATATAGCATTATCAAGATATATGTCATAGTGTGATTTTACTTTCTTTGTAGAAGGGTGCATACTTTCAGTTCCGAAATTATCGCTGTCCGACATATTTTCAATTAAAACACTGGTTACATTCACAACTGCGAACGGTGTTTCATAATTTATAAATAGCGTTAAAAATGCGTAGTTTAATCCGTGACAGTCAATTGTCTAATTAAATAGTAACAAAGAAATCAGTGAAAGGTGCAAGCGCGGTGTGTTTGGCGGTATGTCAAAGGGCGCAAGGTCTTCTGTGCATGCCGTGTAATACTGGTACGACGAGTGTTCGAAAAAGCAATTTGAATGTTATGTTTATACAGATAGAGTTGCAGATGTTTTTGAGTACTTCGTCAATAGTGCAAAGTTCGTATTATAACCTGTAGCTTCGGAAATGTAACGTCACAAAAAACCATAATCTTCATCATCATCATCATTGGCAGCTCTTCTCGACCTAATGCAGAAAATAAGCCTCCTCTCTTTTAAAAATAAAAACATGTAATTGAAATCTATCTAGGTCAGACTTTGGTCAGTGTATATGTATATTAGTAAGATTAAAAAAACCAAATGTAATGGCCGATTTTAATAATTCAAAAAGTTATCTACAGGTACTGAAACAGTCTTAATTTAAAAATAATTTATTTGGATATGGATTAATATATAGACATGAATAACATAGTCTTTTACGCATGGTATAGTTTTTATTAAGATTTATTTCAAAAATGTAGTTATAGTGACATAATCACAATAGGTAGACATATGTATGCTGCCGCGAGGTTTTTTTATAGATAATAATATGTTCTTTAATATTGTAGAACATATTTTTGTTCTATCATTCATAGTTATCGGGGCGCATGCGATGAAATACATTTTATGCCAAATTTTTTTCATACCGTTGATTACATTATTGAAATTTTAGTAGAAATCCCAATTTTTTTCTAAAAAATAAATATAGCCTATGTTACTAAGGATTTTTTTCGAAATGTCTACGCTATTGACCCAGCAAGGTCTTAACAGCTTCACCGGACTACTAAGGCGAGCGCTTAAGGCGCTCATCCGATTTTATTTTGGCAACCAGCTCAAGGGTGCACGGCACACCTCGGCTTGGCTGTTGCCTGTTGCATACAATATCGCGACCTATCTTAGCTAACCTAGCTAACTATTTATATATGTATGAGTTGTTGAAACGTATATGTGTACCAAGCATACACGCCGCAACAACTCCTCCATATATATATTATTGGAAAATTGAGAGTTTTTCAGTTCGATAAGGGGAATAAGTAAACCCTTCCACTTTCATGTGTAAGCGTGTAGCGTACACGTGTGTGGGGGGGGGGTCCGGTAGTGTTGTAGCAGTGATGTATATTTGTGTGTCACCGTATCGCGCAAGCAACGCACTCAAGGGCTCCCTACCGAGGGATCGAACCTAGGCTTCAGCCACTGCCGTGGGAGGCCTAATCCGGTATGTTACTAAGGGATAATGTAGCATTCTAATGGTAAACGAATTATCGAAATCCGTCCAGTAGTTTGAGTTTATTCGTAATTAACATACAAAAATACTACGATTCCTCTTTATTATAATAGTTTAGAAAAATAATTTGAATCTTATGCTTTACTGATAGTGTCGTTAATAGTGCGAAGCTTGTGTGTAATCACCACGAACGTCGCCATGGCCGATTTAAGTTTAGGGTGCGCCTATAGATGTTTTACATAAAAAATCACATATAATCTGGGTATATGTTTGAGTGAGACCGGGGATGGTTAGGATTCACAATTGGAAACGGTAGTTGTGGCTGCAATCGCGTGTCAGTTTTATTCAATTTTATCGCTTTTAAAAATACAATTGAAACCAGTGATAACCAATTTGGTGCAGACGAAGTTGCACGGGTCAGCTAGTTTTTTAAATAAACCTAGTACCCATTCGTAGCGTCATCTACCAGGATCAATTAAAATAAAAACTAACCTACATAAAACTGAATAAACATCTCTACCACTTACTTTATCATAACTATCTTCGACTTGTATTAAAACCTTTTTATACTCCATTGTATTAAAGAAAAATATATGAACACCGTATCGAAGCGTCAAACATCCCGCCGAAAACGTCAAATGTCACTTGCTTGAAACTATTGTCTAAGAGTTATAAACTGTTTCAAAAACGTATTTGAAATATATTTCCAATATATTTTTATAAATAATCTCTGTACCACTCACAACATAGTACCTATCACCTTCAAACCAAGCCAGTTTTATACATCAGGTTCAATCCCTCGGTAAGGATCCCTTGAGTGCGTTGCTTGCGCGATACGGTGACACACAAATATACATCACTGCTACAACACTACACGATCACCCCCACACACGTGAAACACATGAAACACTGAATGATGATGAATGAAACATGTTACACATGAAAGTGGAAGGGTTTACTTTTTTCCTTATCGAACTAAAAAACTCTCAATTTTCCGATAATAAATATATGCAGGAGTTGTTGAGGCGTGTATGCTTGGTATACATATACGTTTCAACAACTCATACATATATGAATAGTTAGCTAGATTAGTTAAGATAGGTCGCGATTTTGCATGCAACAGGCAACAGCCAAGCCGAGGTGTGCCGTGTACCCTTGAACTGGTTGCCTAAATAAAATTGGCTGAGTGCCTTAAGCGCTCGTCTTAGTAGTACGGTAACTTATATACGTATATAAGTTATTGAAACATGCATGTGTACCAAGCATGCGTGCATCAACAACTTCTATATGTATTTTGTGTAGGAAAAAATCCTCTAAACTATGTTGGATAGGATAACGAAAAATAAGGGTAGAACTCTTGTGTCACTGTATCGCGTGAGCAGCGTACTCAAGGGCTCCACGCCCAGGGAACAGATCTAGGCTTGAGCCGTTGCCGAGAAGAGCCTAATTTGGTGTACGGGAGCGAAATTTAGTCCCAGACCACGGCGGCGTGATCTGCGGTTATGCGGGCGTGGGTGAGAACACGCTCTGTTTGAAGAGACAGGCTGGTACTGATCGTTCGCTGACGTGATTGAATCAGGAGGGTCGGTAAAAATGTGTCGCGGTCGTCTTCTATACTGCGCAGCGTTGGGTACGGGTTTATCGTTCGCGGCGGATACCACTAACGGGCTGGGATGATTCGCGGCTTTTTCGAAATAACTACCTGTAAGTGATTTTATATACGCTCAGACAGAAAGCATCTCCAGGTCCTGTGGAGATCCTTATTCCGGACGTACCATGGGGCACCGGTGATTTTACGTAGGGCTCAGTTCTGGAGAACCTGCAACTTTTGAATACGATTTTGCGCATGTGCAAAGACCGAACAACTGTACGTCATAATCGGACGGATGCAAGTTTTGTATAAAGTGAGTTTGTCTGGGGGATATTTTACTCTTATGACAAAGCAAATGATAGAAACGACCTAAGACCATACGGCTTTGTTTCGCACTCTTTCTGTGTGTGAATCGAAATTTAAGTGTTTATCTAAAGTAACACCAAGATATTTCACCTCGCCGGCCCAAGGTATTTCGGCTTTGTATAGCCTAGTGGTCGACGACGCATATATTTGAGATGGCGTCAATCCCAAGTCATACGTTTACGTGTATCGTTGTATATGGTGGTCAATAATGTTTAATAAAATGAAATTGGTTCTTTGCTATGAAAAAAAAAATTGATTTGAAATTTATTATTGGAACGAAGTTCCTTACGGCATGCTTGGAGGAGATAGAGATTTTGCTGCGCGACCGAACTGAAAAAAATGTGATAGTAAAACTGTAACGAAAAGTGCATGGAATAAAACAGTTAAATGAGACGTGCGCAGGCGCGACAGTCGTATACATAAGCGAGTAGTGTATAATATCTTTCTCTTTCTCCTTTTTTGTAATTATTTCTATTTCTATGTAATTTTATGTTGTCAAACAAAAATAAAGAGACATATTTTGTTATTTTAATTGATAATTTGAATTACGATTACATAAAATTGAGCACGATTTTTTTTCCAAATAGTTTCCATTCTACATTAGCCGAAAGAACTTCGTTCCTACCTGGTGTCCCACGACACCACATTCTTTTTTTTTATTTATAAAATATATCAGCGGGTATATATATGATTGTTTATAAAAAATGTGTCTGAATGTTTAATTGCGTTTAAAAGTTACTGAAAAAAATGTTCCTAAACTTATTATTGATTAATCATAAATCAAAATGCCTATTAAAAATACAACGTTAACCCGCTACCAAGTGTCCTAAATTCTGTCTATTGATATATTGATAATTTCTGTAGGTGGTAGAGCCACGCTGAAGCTATTACTGGTTTCAGCATGAATGGGTCGGCTCGTTCGGGCTAATACTGCCCTCTTACAGAAAACCGACGTGAAATAACAGTGCTTGCATTGTAATGTTTCGTTCGGTCAGTGAGAGTGCCGGAGGTTCCCTTACACTCCCCCATATACAGGTTGGAAACGCACTTACAAATCCCCTGGTGTTGCTAGTGTCTATAGACGGTGATGGTCACTAAACATCACTTGACCCACCTGTTCGTTTGCCTCTTATGATATAAAAAAAAATATATTGATGTATTAAAGAACCAGGTATTCTAAAATTCTTGTTCTTTTAACGTTGCCGGCTCTTGTACTAAGGTGTCGCAAAAAAGTCTAGTTACGTTAACTGCAAATTTCTGTTTTTCGTTATTCTGGAGAACTCATTGCGTTTTATGGGACAAAGAGCATCCTGGATGTAGTCTTCTAATATTAGTTATCACCGTGTCAAATTTCGTTAAAATTGGTTCAGTACTTTCAGAGTAATTCGGGTTTATATTCTAGACTTTTATCCTTTATCCTGGAGAACCCTTTGCGTTTTATGAGACAAAAAGTATATTTGATGTAATCTCGTAATATTAGTTATCACTATGTCAAGTTTCATCAAGATTGGTTCAGTACTTTCAGAGTGATGCGTGTGCATAGGGACAGACAGACAGACAGACAGACAGACAGACAGACAAAAATTGTAAAAAGATTATTTTTGGCTTCTATATCGATAACATAGTCTACCCTGATTAAAATTTTCAAAAAATATTTAATGTACAGATTTCGACTTGTTACAGTTTTATTATAGTACTAGCTGACCCGTGCAACTTCGTCTGCACCAAATTGGTTATCACTGGTTTCAATTGTATTTTTAAACGTGAAAAAATTGAATAGAACTAATACCTGATTGCAGCCACAACTACCGTTTCCAATTGTGAATCCAAACTATCCACGGATTAACTGAAACATTACCAGATTACATGTGATTTTTTTTAAATAAACCTAATACCCGTTCGTAGCATCATCTACCACTCTGTTGTTTGTAGTCCGGTGAAGCTGTTAAGACCTTGCTCGGTCAATAGCGTAGTCATCTTGAGAAAAAAATCATCTACCAGGATCAATTAAGATAAAAAGTAACCTACGTGAAACTAAATAAACATCGCTACCACTTACTTTCTCATAACTATCTTCAACTTGTATTAAAACCTTTTTGTACTCCATTGTATTAAAGCAAAATATATGAACACCGTATCGAAATGTCAAACATCGCGCCGAAGCGTCGTCAACTGTCACATGTTTGAAACTATTGTTTAAGAGTTATAAACTGTTTCGAAAACGTATTTTAAATATATTTATAAGATATTTTTAGAAATAATCTTTGTACCACCATAGTACCTTTCAGTAATTTATCCATGTTGATATGTTTCTATTGTAAATTATTCTACGTTGTTACACTAAATATTTGGCATTAGATTTATAACGTGTATTTGTCACACTTGATATTGGCGAAATTACCTACATAGGCAGAGGCCATACCGGAAAGAATCAATCAAGCCAGTTTTATATATTATATTCATCCGAACAACGGGCTACCTGGTTGCCGGTAAGAGTTGCGTTTATTTGTGCATATCGTACCTTTACAGACAAAAATATTGATTTTTAAATAATTTTGGGATGTTTTTTTTCACTAACTTTGTAGCAGTGATGTAAAGTTTTGTGTCACTGTATCGCGTAAGCAGCGTACTCAAGGGCTCCCCGCCGAGGGAACGGACCTAGGCTTGAGCCGTTGCCGAGCGGGGTCTAATCTGGTGTGCGGGAGTAAAATTTAAACCCCAGACTACAGCGGCGTGATCTGTGGTTATGCGGGCGTGGGCGTGAACACGCTCTGTTTGAAGAGACAGGCTGGTATTGATCTTTCGCTGACGTGATTGAATCAGGAGGGAAGGTAAAAATGTGTCGCGGTCATCTTCTATACTACGCAGCGTTGGGTACGGGTTCATAGTTCGCGGCGGATACCACTAAAGGGCTGGGTTGATTCGCGGCTTTTTCGAAATAACTACGTGTGAGTGATTTTATATACGCCCAGACAGAAAGCATCTCCAGGTCCCTGTGGAGATCCTTATTCCAAACGTACCATGGGGTACCGGTGATTTTACGTAATAGTAGATATTTCACCTCACTGGCCCAAGATATTTCGGTTTCGTATAGTCTGATGGTCGACGACACATATATTTAAGATGGCGTCAATCCCAAGTCGTTGTTTCATTGTATATGGTGAAATCTTAATATTAATAATGTTTAAAATAATAATAAAATGAAATTTGTTCTTCGCTATGGAAAAAAATAATTGGTTTGAAATTTATTATTTTTATTCATAAAATATATCAGAGGGTATATATATGATTGCTAATAAAGAACTGTGCCTGGGTGTAATAAATTCATGCTTTTAATTGCGTTTAAAAGTTACTTAAAAAAATTTCCTAAACCTATTCATAAATCATAATGCGCATTGACAAAACAACGTTAACCGGCTACCAAGCGTCCTTTTGGGCCAATACTACCCTCTCACAGAAAACCGACGTGAAATAACAGTGCTTGCATTGTAGTGTTTCGTTTGGTCAGTGAGAGCGTCGGAGGCCCACCTCTCTTCTCCTTTCCTACTTTGCCTTCCCTTACCCTCCCCCATATACAGGTTGGCAACGCACTTGCGACAACCTTGGTGTTGCTAGAGTCTATAGAGGGTGGTGGTCACTTAACATCACGTGACCCACCTGTTTATTTGTCTCTTATGATGCAAAAAAATATATATTGATATATTAAAGAACCAGGTATTCTAAAATTCTTGTTATTTTAACGTTGCCGGCTCTTGTACTAAGGTGTCGCAAAAAAGTCTAGTTACGTTAACTACAAATTTTTGTTTTTCGTTATCCTGGAGATGCCCTTGCGTTTTATGAGACAAAAAGTATTCTGGACGTAGCCTTGTAATATCAGTTACTACTGTGTTAAGTTTCGTTAAAATTGGTTCAGTACTTTCAGAGTAACACGGGTTTAGATTCTAGGCTTTAATCCTTTGTCCTGGAGAACCCTTTGCGTTTTCTGGGACAAAAAGTATATTTGATGTAATCTCGTAATATTAGTTATCACTATGTTAAGTTTCATCAAGATTGGTTCAGTAGTTTCAGAGTGATGCGTGTGCATAGGGACAGACAGACAGACAGACAGACAGACAGACAAAAATTGTAAAAAGATTATTTTTGGCTTCTATATCGATAACATAGCCTATTCTGATTAAAATTTCCAAAAAATATTTAATGTACAGATTTCGACTTGTTACAGTTTTATTATAGTATAGATAGATATATACTATATTACTATAGCGATACTAATATTACTAGCCTCTGCCCGCGACTTCGTTCGCGTGGAATAGTTACTTTGGGCTAACGCTAACACGCAGCGGAATCTCTTAAGAGGAAAAAACACCCCGATTTTTAAACATTCTTCATTGGTGCTCCGCTCCTATTGGTTTAGCGTGATGATAGCCTATAACCATCCTCGATAAATGAGCTATGTAATACTGAAAAAAATTTTCAAATCGGACCAGTAGTTCCTGAGATTAGCCTCTACAACGTCACAAACTTTATCTCTTTATAATACTACCAGCCCCTGCTCGCGACTTCGTACGCGTTCTCAATAGGAAAAAACATCCCGATTTTGAATCATTTTTCATCTGTACTCCGCTCCTATTTGTCTTAGCGTCATGATATATAGCCTATAACCATTCTCGATGAATGAGCTATATAACATTGAAAGAATTATTCAAATCGGATCAGTAGTTCCTGAGATTACCCCCTACAACGTCACAACATCACAAACTCACAAACTTTACCTCTTTATAATATTAGTCTCGATAAATGAGCTATGTAATACTGAAACAATTTTTCAAATCGGACCAGTAGTTCCTGAGATTACCCCCTACAACGTCACAACGTCACAAACTCACAAACTTTACCTATTTATAATATTAATATATATAATAGATAATATAGAAGTATAAATAAAACATATAGCACATTTATAAACGAGATATACATATAAATATTAGAAAATAACTCTCGAGTACCCAAACTAAGAACACTTCTAAACCAACCCGATTAATATTCACAACCGCAATGAACACACACATAATCGGATCACTGAACTTCAACGTCCTCATGTTCTATACAATCAAAACAAAGATTAAATGAACAATTGTTTATGTGTAAACCGCAGACATTTATCATACATTCATTGTAATGTTTTTAAAATAATTATAAAAAAAATGCAGTTTATCATAATTATCAATGTTTATGTATAAAAAAAAATCAATGAACTTAAGATATTACTACATTTCAAAGTTTATGTTATTATTTGTTTGCGTTTGCTAATCTGTGACTATCAGTTAAGACTATTTTTTTTAATTTTATGACGTTACGTTTATGACGTACTATGTACAGAGATATCATGAATTGAAACCAACGTGTCGTTAAATTTCAAAATGAACTTTAATTTTAATTTTACTTTTACGCTAGCCTCTGCCCGCGTCTTCATCCGTGTCGAATAGTTACTCTGGGCTAACGCTAACACGTGACGCTAACAAGACTTACCGAAAGCGACCGAACTGCGAATGCCTATGACAATTATATTTGTCGGTGGTAGAGCCACACTGAAGCTATTACTGGCTTCAGCATGAATGGGTCGGCTCACCCGGGATAGTACCACGCTTACATAGAAACGTGACGACGTGAAATAACAGTGCTCGCATTGTTGAGTTTCGTTCGGTCAGTGAGAGCGCGGAAGGCCCATCTCTCCTCACCTTCCCCTCTCCTCTTCCCTTCTTCCCCCTCCCCTCCCCAACACAGGTCTATGGACGGTGGTGATCACTTAACATCAGGTGACCCAACTGTTCGTTTGCCTCCTGTGATGTAAAAAAAACTATCATGAGGTGGTCTGCTTTTTATGCAATAGTCATCTTATATACGAAATTAAGGTTAACTTAGTGACTTTAAGGTCAAAATAGTCTAAAACTATTAAATACTGCTACTAGAAAAAACATACTACGATCATGAATTACGTTTTATATTACATTCCATCATTTCTTTACATTACATTTGAAACTAAAAAATAAATAAAGCTGAGTGAACTTATAATCACATTCGGTGTTATTACAAAAAAGTTAAATACGTATTGAACACTTGCTTTAAAAAGGTTACGTTTTAAATGCACCGCGCTCGCTGAATGTTCGCCATCTTGTTCTTTCGTCTTGTTTTAGTTGGGTAAGATTAGACTTGCGAAAGAAGGATAACGCGAACTTGCCTCGGGTGAGCGCGGTACATTTATTACGAAACTATTTTAAAGCAACTACCCTTTACCCCCTTCCCGTCTCCCTCCCCTGCCACAAACACAGGCTGGCAACGCACTTGCGACTTTTCCAATGTCGCAAGAGTCTATAGACAGTGGTGATCACATAAAATCATGTGGCCCACCTGTTCATTTGCCACCTATGATATAAAAAAGCAAGTATTTAATACGTATTTAACTTTTTTGTAATAACACAGATTTGCTTTGTCTTTTCGCAAGTGCGTTCATGATCACTTATGCGTGTTGTTTATCATTTTTTAGAACGAATTGTTAACACGCAATTGATGCTGAAGACAAATCATAACACGAGACAGCATTACATACGACAAAAAAAATGTATGACATACGGTAAACAAGATCAGTTGCCAAAAATAACAACTTAATTCAACAACATATCAACGAACTAAGTCGCAGTAAACGCAACCTGAGAATGGGCAACTGACAAAAAATTAGATTAACCCCCTCCGTTGATTATTTAAGAGCCACATCTTACAATGGCGAATTTAGAAACTTTAACGTTTAAGTTTTTTTTTTTTAAAGTACAGCATTTTTTTTCTGCAAACATTCTGTTGGCCATTGCATCATAAGGTCTTAACATATCAACGAACTAAGTCGCAGTAAACGCATCCTGAGAATATTGAACTGACAGAAAATTAGATTAACCCCTCGGCTGATTTTTTAAGAGCCAGATCTAAAAATGGCGAACCAAGTTTCTTTACCTTTAACGTTTAAGTTTTTTAAATATTTTTTTAATAAGTACGGGTTTTTTTAAAACTTATTCTGCAAACTCTGTTGGCCATTGCATCATAAGGTCTACATTAAAAGATTTAATTGTTTACTATTTACTGATGACAAAGTTTTTTTTTAACTTTATTTTTGGCAATCAATCTTTAAGATTATTACTGCCATTGTCTCGTAGTCAATAATATTACAAGCGTCGTACGATCATCTCAATATTGAGCGCCGTGTAAATCAATATTCTGACAAGATGGTGGATCTCTTGTTAGAACCTTCCAGGGAGTTTTTGTGGCATCTCAGAATTTCAGGCTATTATTATTGCTGGTATTATTTTCCATTCACTTCATTTATGCACAATAAACTAACTATATTACGTAAAACACCACCAAATTTACGAAATATAGAGTCATATAACACAAAATGATGAATAAAATATAAAATCCACTACATGACAGATTAAAATCCCGCCAAAAACCTCAAGATTGTACTTACCACGAATCTGACAGTTTTAGTTCCATCGTCGATCACTCCGACAAGAGATTTCTTTGCGCCTTCCCTCACTGGCATTTCTGTATCTGCAAACAAATATAAACCACTATAAACCCGATGGTAGATAAAGCTATCCTACCTAAAACCTATTAATATAGCCTATTTATAAAAATTAGGTTGGAAAAAAAACCTTTTTTTCAGCTACCATGAAAATATCGTCCAAGACGATGAAACAAAACTCTGGTAAAGTTTGAGTTCCTCATATTAATTAATACTCTTTCTTTCTTCTTTTTCTTGATTTGACTCCGCAGAAGCATTTGCCAGTGTTAATATTTTCTTTCAATGGACGTTATAGTACAATAATATTACAAGTATCGTGTGATTATTTCAATATTCTAACAAGATGGTGGATTCCTTGTTAGAACCTTCCAAGGAATTTTTGTGGCATCTCAGAATTTCATGCTCCGTGGTATTATTTTCCATTCACTTCACTTAGGCACAATAAACTAACTATATTACGTAAAACACCACCAAATTTACAAAATATAGAGTCAAATAACACAAGATTATGAATAAAATATAAAATCCACTACATGATAGACTAAGATTCCGCCAAAAACTCTAATTAATACTCTAGTGACTTAATACTGGAATTGATTAAATCTTATTAATAAATACTCTACTATGAGCTATTGATATTAATTTATTAATTAAATAGAGGCTCATCGTGATTTTTAATTTTCCATATAAAAACACGGAAAACAAATACATACATAAACATTTTTGTAGGAAACTAAGCGATCTACAAAAAAGATCTGACATAAAAGTTATTAAATAAAAATTAGGTTTTTGGCGGAATTTTTGTCTGTCATGTAGTGGATTTTATATTTTATTCATAACCTTGTGTTATTTACCTCTATATTTTGTAAATTTGGTGGTGCTTTACATAATATAGTTAGTTTATTGTGAATAAGTGAAGTGAATGGAAAATAATACCACGGATCATGAAATTCTGAGATGACACTAAAACTCTCTGGAACGTTCCAACAAGGGAGCCACCATCTTGTTAAAATATTGAAAGAATCACACGACCCTTGTAATATTATTAACTACACGACAATGGCAGTAATAGTCTGAAAGATTTATTACCAAAAATAAAGTTAAAAAAAAATTATTAAAAGTTATTCGAGTTTAAAATTCAACCTCAAATGTTACAGATGACTTTTTATAAATTTATCATATTGTATGACAAAATAATGGCCCAAAAACATAAAATATCATATTTTCAGCATACAGTTAAGTCAGACATTAATTTTCCTGTATGAACAGAAACTGACTGAACGCCGTTTGTAAAACTTTCCATTCTGAACGAGATAATACTAATCAAGAATGTGTGATAACACGCCGTATCAATTATCCTTTATAGTTAGTCTAATTGGCAGTAATCTTAAAGATAAGAAATTACAGTGTCGTAAACAGAGTATGTAATTATAGATGTCGGTTACTTTGTTTCAAATATACACGTTTTTACCATATGACTATGTATTGAATAGAGAAGTCGTTTAAAAGTAAAACGTGTCATTGAAACAGTAATTTAAAAAAAAGTGTTATTTAAAACACATAGAAAAAAAAATGATTACATTTTTCCAACTTAATCTGGGGGCACGTTAGTAGATTTTACATCATTTTATGGCTCCACGGCAAGGGAACGGACCTAGGCTTGAACCGCTACCGAGGGTGACCTAATCTGGTATTTATTTCATCTTGAAACAGAATGTCTAGAGTAATATAGAAGTCATTGTTCTGAATTTTAAATTTTCCATATTTTTATGGTAATAACCGTTGTAAACACAAAGCCCAATTACTGTTTCAGAAAGTTTGACGTATTTTAGTACCATCATAAAGAATCACTTATCTTGTGTTCATGAATATATTCAGTATTTCAACAGATTGTAAAACTCGTTATCAAAAGAATTACAACACTATCACAGATGAAGCAAAGTGCAATATCCAGTAGATAATAAATATATTATTAGTAATCAAAAATATAGCACAGATTACAAATGTATTATATCTTAAATTGGTTAAATATTTTTTAATTTTATCTATAGATTACAAACTATAAAGTAATAAATTAGGTACAGAGCTGTTATTTTTTTATTTGACCTGTATTTTTTTACATCAAAGGAGGCAAACGAACTGTTGGGTCATCTAATGTTAAGTGATCGCCACCGTCCATAGACACTAGCAACACCAGGGGAGTCGCAACTACGTTGCCGGCCAGTGTATTGGGAAGAGGGCAGGAGGAAGTGAGGTGGGCATCCGGCGCTCTAACTGACCGAATAAAACGCAACACCGTAAGCACTGTTACGTTCACGTCAGTGTTTATGTGGGTCGGGTGGCAGTACCCCGGACGACCGACCCATTAATGCTGAAACCAGTAACACCTTCAGCGTGGCTCTACCACCTACTAGCACCTATATCCATATAATACATTTTCTATTCAACCACTTTGAAGCGGTGACGGCTTAGTTGTTACCGCGTTCGGACACCACGGCGCTCGACGCAGGTTTGAATTATTGTAACTGGGGCAGAACTTTTGGTAAAAGAATAGATGGTGGTAATCCATAGCATGAGTGTAGGTCTTTTTCTAAATCTACTTGACCAGTTACCACCCTCAAGTTGCAAATCATCAAACGAACAGACGCGTCACCTTATTTTAAGTGATCCCCGTCGTCCACAGACACTTGCAACACCAGGAGAGTCGCAAGTGCGTAGCCAACCTGTGTTTGACGGAAGGGGTAAGGGGAGGGAAGGAGGGGAGGTGGACCTCCGGCGCTCTAACTGACCGAACGAAACGCAACACCGCACGCACTATTACTTGACGTCGGTGTTTCTGTGGGTCTGGTGGTAGTACCCCGGACAAGCCGACCCATTCATGCTGAAACCAGTAATAGCTTCAGCATGGCTCCATTACCTACTAAAGTCTGTCCCAAGCACCTACTGGTGTGTTCCGACAGCTGGGGTCTAACTCTTGAAACTGATTTCAATTTGGTTTTGTTTCTGATTCGAACTTGATATTGATCCGAACTCGATCTAAAAGGGTACTCTTGAACTAAATCGAATCGAATATCAAGAACGAGTTACGATCGAATCATAGCGGCGTCGTTAAGTGTATCCGGTCATAGTATACACACAATACGTCACAGTAAAGTGTTATTTATCTAAGCTTGATTCATAGTTTTTGTAATGTTATCTACCATTATAACACTAGAAAAATGATTTATATAAGGTTACATATTATAAAAATATGCCACATCTATTAAAATCATCCTTAAATAATTGATTTTAATATTGAGGACATGTTTTTTAGTCTGTGCCACAGAATAAAGTCTGCCGTAATCTGTGCTTCGGACTGTCAGACAAAAATCAAAACATTGGAATGTTTTACAGAATTATGGGATGTATTTATTGTATGACCATCGTTTTATATGAAAATATGCGAAAGATAATATTTATGAAGTGCGTGTGTTAATATAAAACTTCATCTTTTACGAACGTACATTTAGAGATACCTATAAACATCGTGCATTCTTAATTAGACATTGTGAATTGTTCACCCCTTTTTAAAGTTAAATAATGTAATAAGTATTAACTTTTAAGTATTAACACTCATGCCCGATATCGTACTAAGAATCATAACAACCGTGATGAGTATTTTCTTGGATTAAGAATATCATACACAACAAATTATTCAATGTGATGAATATTGCACTAATATAGTATGAAAAGACATACCTAAAACCCAAAACAATAACTAAATCCGTTTACCATTATCGACATTAACGAATGTAATATCTCATATTTGTAGTGTTACTTTAAACTCAAATAGGGTATATGAATTATAAATAATGGATCTTAATATGTGTGGTAATATATTTTATTGATAAAATATTTCTTGTGTAATATTTTTTAACACTAGGAGTTAGAAACAGTTATATAAACTACCATTATACAAAGTTTATCATACACATATAATATATTAAGAAAAGATTTAAAATATGCTAAAGAGAGAATTGGTATGAAGTCATTTTTTACTTTTATTAACATATAGCTATTTAGACATGTAAATATAACTTTGCCAGATAGTTAGTGTGTCTTAACATTTAATATCACAGTGATACTAATCATAACCAATTTCATAATAAAAACCTGAGCGACCATAGTATATTTCATGTTAAGTGTAGCTTACTTGATTAAGAATATCATACAGTATAGAGATATTGTAGTTTACCACCATAGCTTATATGCACTTACACACATTCATATATTGTCCCATTAAGCACTTTATAGTTTACTATATAGATGGGCTGTTCTGTTAGAACAATAAATGTAAAATGTGTAATATTTTGTTAGAACAATGAATGAGTTTTTAATTCAAATGTTTACAACATTTACAAAAATGTCAATAAAAAAGGGCTTCTTTTACAATTCTTTATTAATAACAAGACTTTCTAACACAACTAATCAAACTGTATCACAATTCAATAAAAACAGTATATATTTACTATTCACTAATGTTATTGGACACCGTGATGGTATAAATAACCTTCAGGGATTGTACTAATGTACCACAGTTTCTCATGGAAAGCTTTGATTGTAATCCTTGATAAGATTTTATACTTTTTATGAGATACAACTCGTGTTTACTCGTACAACTCATATAAGAGTATTTTTTCATTCTTCTTAGGATTTTACCGGGATCACCTAAAAAAACAATGTATTGTTAGTTATCTGTAAGATGTTACAATTTGTTTGTAATCTTGAATGAACTATACTACACTTTTCTACTTATCAGTAGTATCTAATAACCCTTTACTGAATTCCTTGTTAATTATGAAATACCCTGGGTGGCACATATGTAACTTTTATTAGAAAAAACTATACATGTTACATTTTTTTTTATAACATGTATTTAAATTTGGCATACATTATGTTTATATAATAGCACACATACAGGATATTAGTCACAAGACAAAATTAAACTTGCTAATCAAACAAATGAGAACTCACGACAACTCAACTAAAGATAAGCTTAGTACCATGAGATTTATATAAAAGCATAGTTACTTATCTTCACTAAACCTATACCCATATAATCTATATTATTTTTAAGTATAAATCTTGGTTCATGAGATGAAGATATCTTTGTAAATATTTTATGGTTAGTTCATTTTCCTAACACCTTTTTGTGTTATAAAATGACCATGATGTTATCGTTATATATCTTAATCGGATAAAATAATGATGTACCCAAAATCATTAAATTACAATCCTATTCCTCATATAGTTTTTATCAAATTACATACACACATATATTCACATTTGTGGCTGGCCTTGTATGCCTTTGTAGTGCCACTGAGAGATTTAGATACAGCTTATTGGCTTCAAATGCATGTATATAGCAAACAAATATACCGACATGTTATGTGTAAACTTAAATCTTACAACTTACCTTATTATTAATAGAAATATCATAATGTTGTAGATTTATCCATGTAGGGCATAATAAATTTATGAACACGTAGTTTCTTCGAAATCCTTGAGAATTTCAATTTTAATAATCTAGTCGTTATATCGACTTATATTAAGCAAATATCTTCACGCATGTGTGTTTATTTGGTTTGGTGTTGCAAAGTGAACGATAATAATGTATATTTTTAAATAAATATCACAATAAAACACAAAAATAAGCTCACTCGATCCTAATAAAGTACCTCTTTCTCAATCGTCTATTTTGACATCTATATTCGATTGAACGACTCGATCCACAGCTGTCAGATTGTGTGGAGAGTACCGATTTTTCGATCCTAACGACGAAGTCGATCCAAGTTAGTTTCTATTTGAGCCACAGTACGATTATGCGCTAGTGTTGGTTTCAAGAGTACGAAACATGAAATCGACTGATATTCGATTCGATTTAGAACTCGAATGCGTCGAGAGTAACCCACCTGGACTTAAGAACCATTTCCCGTCTAGGTTTACCGTGTTTACGATCTTGAACCATAATATTTAACATTAGACGAGATTGTCCTTAAACACTAAAACTATAGAGTATAAAATCCATTTACACACATCCGATGGATTTGGAAGTTTGCACAAGTTTAAAGAATCTATGATAAAACCATCATGTCTAATCGTATAAGTTATGTATATACATATATAGTTACAATGTAAATATAACAAGTCTATACCTTTTCGATTTACGTGAAAAATATTTTGCATGTGTCTCTAGATTTTTTTTCGAAATGTCTACGCTATTGACCCAGCAAGGTCTTAACAGCTTCACCGGACTAATGTGTCTCTAGGAATAAGTAATAGAATACATTTTTTGAAATGTGTGGCTGTTTTTTTGAACACACATCACTGCTAAAGCACAGGGTTCACAAAAAAAAAACTTCAGCAAAAAAATATCATAAAGCATGTTCTCGAGAGTAACTTAATGTTGGTTAATCAAAAGTTATTGTAATTTTAATGACGACGCGACTTAAATGCGAGAAAAAAGTAGATAAGTAAATGGACTTTATTATTATATCGAGATGAGTTTACTAGGTTTTTTTTACATTAAGTTCCACGCGGACGGAGCCGCGGACACCGCTAGTATACGATAAGACTACATAATTACAATTCATTTTTTGTTTTGCAAAAACTTTATGCTTTTAAGGAAAACAAGTCACGACCAAAAAGACATCAATAATTTTAGTATTTTTGATTAATAACATAATTGCTGTTTCTAAATTATAGCTGTTAATGATAACTCTTCGTTTAATCGTTTCAGCAAATTGGTTATAATAAAAATAGTGAAAACCCACTTTTATATTTGTATGTGCTTTTTTATTGAACAACTCTAATATACCGATCTGCTGTAATTGGTTTCAGCATGAATCGGTCGACTCGTCCGGGATAGTACCACCCGACCCACAGAAAGTCGACGTGAAGTAAAATCGCTTGCATTATTGCATTTCGTTCGATCAGTGAGAACGTCGAAGACCCACATCTCTTCACCTTTCTCCTCTCCTCTTCCCTTTCTCCTCCCCTCTCCCCCCACACAGGCTGGCAACGCACTTGCGACTCCTTTGGTGTCACAAGTGTCTATGGACGTTGGTGATCACTTAACATCAGGTGAACCACCTGTTCGTTTGCCACCTATGATTTTAAAAAAATGTCCCTATAGTAGAGTAAATGTAAGTCACAAAATATGCTAAACATGAATGAAATAACAGTATGGACGCGCCGTGTCGTGCGGTGTCGGGTGATATAGACCGAAGGAGATCGGTCGTCCGACTATAACAGAGCGTTTTCGAGAAAGGCCGAATTGTGAACGCATATGCCGACAAGGTTACGCCACGCCACGACAGTTCTAATTCACAGTCGATTTACTACACAAGAGTCTTGTTTTTTAACTAGTTTTAGCCCACGTCTTCGTTGACGTTAGTGCAAATTTGAGCTATTATAAAAAAAAAATTCTGTACCCGTCAAAATGTATATACAAATTTTCATATTAATCAATTGACTTAGCAAAAAAGCGTAACAAACAAACACATTCGCGCTTTTAATATTAGTTAGGATTAGCCGATCCTGTAAGCAAATGTCAACCGACAGCACTTATTAAGTAACAGATATAAAAAAATATCGTTTAAGAAATATTTATAAGCCTCAAGGGACCGAAAATTTGAGATTGTATTATATCAATACTAATATTATAAAAGAGGTAAAGTTTGTGAGTTTGTGATGTTGTATATGACGTTGTAAGGGGTAATCTCAGGAACTACTGGTCCGATTTGAATAATTCTTTCAGTGTTATATAGCTCATTTATCGAGGATGGTTATAGGCTACATATCATCACGCTACGATCAATAGCGGAGCATCAATGAAGAATTTTTCAAAATTGAGGTTTCTTTTTCCTCTTGAGAGCTTCCGCTGTGTGTTAGCATTAGTCCAAAGTAGCTATTCCACGCGAACGAAGTCGCGAGCAGAGGCTAGTATAGCATTTGAAAAATATTTAGAAAAAGTAAAAGATTTTATTGATCAAATGTTATTCAATATTTGTGCTACATAATTGAATTTTTCAATATTCTTATTAATGTAAGCTCTATCGATGTGATAAAACATTGTAGGTTTTCAGTCTAGCATGCTTCTTCTCATTATGGTTATTATATTATATTATGCATCAGACTGTTGACAGTTGCATTATCCACATTTGTAAATAAATAAATAGCAAACGCAAGCAGAACCGCGTGCACAACCAGTACAGTTCTTAATGAAGCCACAAAGTGCGGACTTGATTGATAAAAAGTAATTGATGTCTCTCGACTACGACCTTGGACTTGTAAATAGAAATTAATCGTCGTGTGTCGTCAGTCGACATAGTATCGCATGCCATAAATAATTCGCAATGTCTAATAGATATAATATATCTGATATATATAATAAGGAACTAGTAACAAGCGTAAAGTTTTTCTCAAGTTTAATAAACACTCTAAACATTTTTAACTAGCTTCAATCAGAACTACAGTATAGATACTTATTGCATTGACTTACTGATCTATACTAATATTATAAAGAGGTAAAGTTTGTGAGTTTGTGACGTTGTAGGAGGTAATCTGAGGAACCACTAGTCCCATTTGAACAATTCTTTCAGTGTTATATAGCTCATTCATCGAGAATGGTTATAGGCTATATATCATCACGCTAAGACCAATAGAAGCGGAGCACAGATGAAAAATATTTCAAAATCGGGATGTTTTTTCGCGTGCTAGTGTTAGCCCAAAGTATCTATTCCACGCGAAAGAAGTCGTGGGCAGAGGCTAATCTATACCAATATTATAAAGCTGAAGAGTTTTTTGTTTGGTTGAACGCGCTAATCTCAAGAACTACCGGTCCGATTTGAAAGTTTCTTTTAGTGTTAGGTAGCTCATTTATCGAGGATGGCTATAGGCTACATATCATCACGTTAAAACCAATAGGAGCGGAGCACTAATGAAGAATGTCTCAAAATCTGGCTATTTTTAGAGCATCCGCTGCGTATCAGTGTCAGTATTATATGCGTTGCCATGGTAACATGATAACATTCTATCGGAAATATTATTAGGGTTTATTTTGTGTTCCTGTTCAAAAGTTTATTCTACGTTATTTTTAATTCCAATTATTGTTTATATGTACTACGTTGCTATCGCAAACATTTTTAAAGTATATTTTGTGCTGCTATTCTAAAACGTCAGTAGTAATAATATTCGTCCATCACAATACAGGCGAAGGAATTAATCCATACTGCCAATTCTGGAATTGTTAATATAGGTAGTTCTTATGCATTCTCTATATATAAGCGCCTAATCTTCTATATAATATTTCGTAAATTTTTATCTTCTTAATTTTCAACACCCCAGAATACATGCTCCGTGGTATTATTTTTCATTCATTTCACTTATGCACAATAAACAAACCATATTACATAAAACGCCACCAAATTAACACAACATAGAGTCAAATAACACAAGATTATGAATAAAATACAAAATCCCTTACATGACAGACTGAAATCCCGCCAAAAACTCCTCAAAAAGTTTATTTCTTCGTTAGTTTTGTTCCCAATTTTTGGTTTGTGATATATTACGTATTATAAGTATAAAGTGTGTGATTATAATATTAAAATAAATACTTTTTGATGAATACATATATCTGCGGTGCTACAACTATCAACATTTTTTTTAATTCTGTCGATATGTCTGTTTTTTTATTTGTTCCGTGTAATCCGGGTAATCTCCGAAACGACTGGAACTATTTGAACGGTTTTTTATTTCTTAGAAATGACAACGCTATTGACCTAGCAAGGTCTTAACAGCTTCAACGGACTACAAGTAATATTTGAACGGGAATTTTACAGGCAAATAACTAACTAATTAGCTGTTTTATTTTAAGCTAGCGGGTTCGCAGACGATACCCGCCCTGATAATAAGACAAACTATACCTAAACCTTGTTCAAGAGTCATTTTATATATTGGTAAAAACGGCATGAAGATGCATTTTTGATCTTATCGCGAACAGATATATAGACAGATGTGGAACACGACTTTGTTGACAGTATGTTGTGATGAACTCTTATCCGTGTATTCGTATGTGTGTAATTGAACAAAAATATATTGTTCATTATAAACATGCGCGTGTGACGTACATTGTACTGGACTCCAAGAATAAATATAATTGAAAGTCATATGTTTATATGTGATTTAAATTATAGCAAGGTATATTAATTAATAACTTGATTATATCAACAATGTGGACATATTATATTTATATAATAAAAAATTTAACACATATTATTCAGTAATGTATAGCTTAATATTTTCATTACTTTCTTATATGGTGTAAGTGAGCACTGATATACAGATAGTAGTTTAAAGTTATGTGGCTGATGATAAATCACATCCCATTCGATACACTATTAGTATTCACATATATAATGTACATATTACCGGTTGTAGATGATGTGCGTGTCATACTTACAATTAATATTGAAAGAGTATATTTGTTATCTACACATCTAATAACGATTTTAAATTTATTTAATAAATTCAAAAGAGGCGTGCGAAGCCGCGGGTAACAGCTGGTGATATTATAAAGAGGTAAAAGTTTGTGAGTTTGTGACATTGTAGGAGGTAATCTCAGGGACTACTTGTCCGATTTGGAAAATTCTTTCAATGTTATATAGCTCATTTATCGAGGATGGTTATAGGTTATATAACATCACGCTAAGACTAAAAGGAGCGGAGCATCAATGAAGAATGTTTAAAAATCTTTTTTTTTTATTCTTGAGAGTTTCCGCTACGTGTTAGCTTTAGCTCAAAGTACCTATTCCACGCGAACGAAGTCGCGGACAGAGGCTAGTTATTTATAAAAACACTAACTGAATCTTATATAAAAAATTAATTAACAAAATCATCTGAATGTATTAAGTCTATTTACTTATCTATTTTTCTCTCGTGCTTTAGTCGCGTCGTCATTAAAATTATAATAACTTTTGATAGAGTGAACCGATTTAAATGAAACACAGACTAAATGTTACTCGAAGATATGCTTGATAATTTCCTTGGATATGTTTTATCCTGAACGTAGTACTTTAGCAGTGATGCGTGCACATACAAACAGACATACAGACAGACAGACGTTTCTAATAATGATTGAAATGTATTTTATTACTTATTTCTAGTCACTTGCAACAACAATTTGACAAAAAAAAAATTGTGAGCTGTCACAGGACGCCTGGTAGATGTGAAACATCGAAATTTGTACGAAATTTGTGAACGTAGTAAACAAGACTGTATACACTATAAGTATGTGAGTGCAGTGTGGCAAGATAGCACGTAGTCGCTTGCGCATGGCATCACGTCGCAACGTCTCACACTCGCCACGCCAGCAATCAAGTTTACACTTGCCTATAGATGTTTCACATCAAAATTTAAAAAGTACAGACACGCTACATTTACATTGTTATTATATGTGTAGAAGATAAGCAAAATTATTAAAATCATGTACAGTACATTCAAGGGCACGTAAATTACTGTTGAAACATCATAAATGTCTAGACATTATACCAATGTCTGCTACCTACAGAAATCCTTGAAGAACTATCAAGGAAAATCTTCAAGATATCGTAATTGGTGCGGATCAAGTCACTTATTGCAGCGGGGAAATACACATAGCTGGCCGTTTACAAGCGCAAAATTAAATCTAGACTAATATTATAAAGAGATAACGTTTGTGAGTTTGTGACGTTGTGATGTTGTGGCGTCGTAGGGGGTAAGCTCAGGAACTACTGGTCCGTTTTATATAATTCTTTCAATGTTATATATAGCTCATTTATCAATAATGTTTACAGGCTCTATATCATCACGCTAAGATTAATAGAAACGGAGCACATATGAAAAATGTTTCAGAATCGGGATGTTTTCTCCTTTTGAGAACTGCTGCGTGTTAGTGTTGGTGTTAGTGTATCTATTCCTCGTGAACGAAGTCGGGGGCAGAGGCTAGTTCATTATATATTCTACACTTGATATGTCTGAGATAAAATTTCGATGGACGTAATGGCAATATAAATTTCCAAGGTCAAACAAAGCCCTCTGCAATGTCCGTCTGTCTGTTCGCGATAAACTCAAAAATTACTGAACGTATTTTCATGCGGTTATCACCAATAGATAAAGTGATTCATGAGGAAGGTTTAGGTATATATCGGAGGAGCCACTATTGACCTGCGATACCACGCTATTGACTATATCGGGGGTATTACTAATGAACTCAAACGCTATTGGTTGAAGTTATCGGCTGTTCATTACTTACCCCGATGTGAGACGCTATTGGTTGGAGGTATCGGCTATTTATGTATCTTGATGCCTTAAAAGGCGACCGATGACTAGATGCTAGGCATAATCGCTCAAACAGTTGAGCTACTCACACCTATAGATAATTCATCGTAACTATAGTCAGTGTTGTGTTTATGTATCGATTAACGTTTTATTCGATTGTCCACGGAGGATTGATCGATCACATTATAACCATGATGTCACTATGTATAATGTCATACTTCTACATGAACATCATTTTATCGCGTATTATATTTTTAAAGGTTTTTTAGGCTCATCTAACTATTTTACATTTCTCTTTGTGTTTGTAATTATCAGGAAGGCTTATATGGAAGAAGAGAATGTTTGTGACAGATCGTACGAAAAAGTGAAAAATTTGCGTTAAAAAATCTCCGTTATAAAAATGAGTAGAATAGAAGAAAGTATGAATTTGTTACAGAATATTGACATTCAACTTCATACTCTGACCTTCAGTCACATAGTCGTATTGTAAATGGAAGATTTGGATTCATTCTTTAGTGTAATCGTGCTAAGCTGGCAATTATTAAAAGTATCTATGTTTGTAGTATATAATCTTAAAAAAAAAAACAACAAAACAAAAACAGAAATATTTAGCACATAACCCCATATATGACACACCCACGGGTATAAACGTTGTTGCATTTTAAAAATAGGCGCAATACATTTTAAATCCCAAATAAAGGTAAACCTACCCGTTGCCTACGAACATAAAGTCTCTGACACTATGTCAGAGGAATAGTGGTAGAAAATACAAAAAAAAAATCTTAAGCTTATTGTAATATAATACTCATGAAGCTAAAACAATAATAATAATTAAGGAAAAAAATAATAGTTGTAAGTTTTCCTCATATTTAAGCTGCACTACACTTAAAACAGTTTTTCTATATTTAAAAAAAAAACGAAATTAGATAAAAGCTGCTGACCGAGTCATTAGCAAAGAGCGTAATAACGTTACCATTCCTAATTATGTAAATTGAAAACAAATCAAAGCAACGAAAACAAATCAGAGCAATGAAAACAAACCGGTTCGAAACTGAAGGCTACAACCGAAGGTATATTAAATAAGGCGTTCACATATCCACAACGTGTATGTTTGTAGTCAGTATCCGTAAAATCATAACTTGTTTCACGTGATATTTTCCGATTTGTTTTGTCTGCGTATATGACTTATCCTCCCTTTCCTCTCCCTCTCTCACTTTTCCTCAAACATCGCCCCATACACAGGCTGGCAACGCGTTTGCGACTCCCCTGGTGTTGCTAGTCTATGAACCGCGGTGATCCTTTAATATCAGGTGATCCGCCTGTTCGTTTGCCTCTCATTATACAAAAAAAAACTTCGAATTGGGACCATAGAGAAAAAAGTTTATAACATATTTTCATTAATAACATCAACAACAAGCTCCTCAGTACAACAAAACAAAAAAAAAGTATGTGTGTACTTATTTATGTACACGCGTTAGAAGTTACACTTCTTTGGCTTAACAAGATAAAAATCTTTTCAAAAATCTTACCTTTCGCCTTATTCTTACGTTTGTGGAAAAAACGACACTAACAATAGAAAAAAGGTATTTATAATACATTGAAAGTTTTTAATACAAAGAAAGACAAACAACTTCAGGGTGTCGGTTTTTCGTGACGCTGTGCACGCGCATCGTACAAATTTACTCTCATCATTTTTTCCTAACGCGCAAAAAGAAGTATAACCTCAAAATAATGAAGAAAATCGGCCGATAAACAGAGGAGAGGTATACTTAACCGTTTCCCCCCTGCCTATTTATAGACATATACTAGCTGTACCCACGACTTCATCCGCGTGGACCCTTATGTAAAAAAATAGTGATTAATAAAGTCATCTGAATGTTTTAAGATCATTTACTTATCTACTTTTTTCTCGTACTTACGACGCGTCGTCATTAAAATTACAATAACTTTTGATAGAGTGGACCGATTTTAATAAAACAAATACTAAATTACTCCTGAGGATGTGCTTTACGATTTTCTGAGTTTATTGTGAACCGAGTACTTTAGTAGTGATGTGTGTTCATACAAACAGACAGACTGACAGACATATCTAAAAATGATTATAATGTATTCTATTACTTATTCCTAGGCATCAGCAAGATTTTTTTTACGAAAATCGAAAAAGTACTGACACGTTAGATTTACATTATTATTATATGTATAGATATACAAATCTGGTCGTAAAGTTATCTTAAAATAAGTAGATAATTAATAGTATAAGATAAACAATATTAAAACTGTGTCATTTCATCATTCAGACAAGTAAATTTGAACTTTACAACTGATAAACTTTATTACCAACGTGCGTACGACAAGACCAAAGTCCGAACTATAAAATATGCAAATGAATAGTTCAAATAAATCGTACCTACTTGTTAATTTTCTTAATAAAATGTATCTAACAATATAATACAGAAAGAAAACAATATGAAGGATAAACAAAAAATCTCCGTTTGGATGGAACTTGCCTTTGAATGACTTCAACTATTTTGATCCACTGATAATTAATCTTACAAGTCGCTGTAAAACCTCATTTAAGCGGCAAACTTTTTGATGTTTAAATTATAAACATTATAATGGAATAGAAGTTTTATTTTTAATAGTGACAAAGAAAAACAGGTATTATATAATTAATTTGACATAGGATATGAAGTTTTGCTTTGTGATACAAAATAGGCATGTAAATTTCACGAAATTATAAATAGCCCAATATTATACACTTACTCACTTTAATATTGTAGTAGCTGGACGACCTCAAAAAATTAAAGATATCTCTTTTGCTGTCAATCGGATTCGAACTGGGGTTAGGCGGATTTTCGAAGCAGCCGATTTCCATCTGAGCTATTTTTGTTTTGAAAGCGTCGGCGAAATTTACCTTTGTATTCTAGGTATATTTTTTCATTGGCTGAAAACTCAGATAAAAAAGTTTTCTATGAATGATTCTCGATTTATCGTCTTCGAAACCACTTACATACTGAGTTTCACGGATATCGCTGACGTCGTTTACGAGATCATGGATATATAAAAATATATAAGAATTGCTCGTTTAAAGGTTATTTATTAGATTTATGTTGCCCTATTGTTAAAATATTGTCATAAAAAAGTTGCTGACCTAGAATCAGCAAGAAAATTAAATAAATATATATATATATATATATATATATATATATATATATATATATATATTATGTTAGTTTGTTTGTTACGCTTGCACGTATTAACTACTCAACCGGCCATTATCAAATTTTCATACAAATTGTCAAGGGCACAGGGTGCTTAAATTTCAACTAAAAAAAACATACAATTTCCGAGGGCTAGCTTAAATCTACATTAGTGCGAGACAAGTCGCGAACAAAAGCTAGTTTATTATAAAGACTATGGTTATTATACGCACTACGCGTTCAGAAATGTGTTATTTTCTTGCCCTGGAGAAGCAGGGCAAATGGTGTGGTGTTTATATTTCTTCCTCTGTACATAAATTATAAAAACAACACAGAAAAACATAGGAGCATTTGCTAGTCTACAATAAAAAGTATTCGTAAGTGTTGTGAACATATTGTAGAAACATTTTATTGACTCATTTGTGGTCGCTAGAATGACGAAAACATTATTAAATGTCTATTGTTTGGTTTCATTGAATAAATTTATACTGAACTAGCCTCTGCCCGCGACTTCGTCCGCGTGGAATAGTTACTTTGGGCTAACGCTAGCACACTGCGGAAGGTATATTTATAGGTGGTAGAGCTACCCTGAAGCTACTATTGGTTTTAGCAGGGTAGTACCACCCACCCACAGAAAACCGACGTGAAGTAATAGTGCTTGCACTGTTGCGTTTCGTTTGGTCAGTGAAAGCGCCGGAGACCCAACTCCCTTCTCCTCCCCCCAACCCTCCTTCTTCTCACCTTTCCCGCAAAACACAGGCTGGCAACGCATTTGCGATACCCCTGGTGTTGCTAATGTCTATCTCCATAGACATCTTAACATCAGGTGACCTGACTGCTCGTTTGCCTCCTATCTGATATAAAAAAAAAGTTCTCGAAAGAAAAAAAACCCGATTTTAAAACATTATTGGTCAGTTCCTGTTGGTTTTAGCGTGATGATATGTAGCCTATAACATTCCTGGATAAATGAGCTATATAACACTGAATTAATTATTCAAATCGGACCGGTAGTTTCTGAGATTACCCCCTACAATGTGTCAAAATCACAAACTTTACCTCTTTATAATATTAGTATAGATATTATATGGTAACTTGGCGACCAACTCAGTATATAATGTGACCAATGAGCAGTTTTCATAAAAATGCCTTCCTTCGAAGAAAGCCTTAAAATAGGCTTGGAACCTACTTCAATCAACACAATACTATCCGTATCCGAACACAATAACACCGAGTCAAGACAACTTCAAAAACTTTGAGAAACGTTTTTTTACTTAACTCTTTCACTTACTCTGTGACACTAGAAACGTATTCTCAGACACTAGAAAGGTTGAGAACATTGAACTTTAAAAGGATAACAAATGGATTTATGTATGTCGTATTTTTCCACAATTCACAAATTATTATCGGTATTATTTTAGAACTATGGATGTATAAACTATCAACATGATATCCAGTTTCCATGATAAGGTTTCGCGATAAAGATAAATAAAATAAATTACCACTTCAATCAATCATGCATGAGAGCAGATATATTAATTTCCGCTGCATCTATACACTTCAGAGCAGTGTTTCTCAACGTGGGGCCCACGCCCCACTGGGGCAATTTGATAATTAATGGGGGGGCAATTTAGAAATGGACTTGACACGACTTCAACCCTTTCGCTTTTGGTTATTTAAATGCAATGCTAGGATCCTGGTGACAAATTTAACAAAAAAGGCATTTTTTTTAATTGGACCAGTAGTTCCTGAGATTAGAGCATGCGAGCAAACAAACTCTTCAGCTTTAATTTTTGTATAGAAGTATAGATTATTCTTTTTATAATCAAGTGCTTAATATTATGATAAAATGTTTTGTAATAGCTTCAGTGTCTCAACAAGATGGTGTCTCATTTAATAGAATTTTCCAGAGAGTTTTTGTGACATTTCAGAATTCATTCTCTATTGTATTGTTTCTTATTCAATACACTTGTGCACATAGAATTATGACACAGCGTACTGCACACACTGCTCGTAATTCTCTTACTCTATTCTTCTGCATATTTACTAAACTATATTATGTAAAATATGATCAATTGTACTAAATACAAGATCGAATAACTTAAGGCAAAAAAAACATAATTGAGATTTCATAAAACACAAATCACTTTTTTTTGCATTTTTAGTCAACATCTAAGAAATCTTTAATTTACGAAATACGAAAACACAATATTCTCACTTATAATGTATTAAAAATAATAACATACTTTTAAAAATTACCTACAAGCATGTTGTTGATATTTAAAAAAAATCCCCGGAAAGATTAAAAAACACACGGGAAAAAACTAAACCGCTTCGTTACCTCCATAATTACTAAAAACTTGTTTGTAACCAGACAATGTAAACAGAACATACAAAGTTTTATACAGTATATAAATTTCATATTTTCGGTTATAAAATCATAATTATAAGGAAACATTCAAATAATCATACCATTCTCCATGTTTATGATATATAATCAACGAGTCACAGCACAGATAAAATATGTAATATATATTTTTTATTATTGGCAAAATTGAAATTGGAACGCAAAACGAGCGTTCTCACGTAAACAAACATTAACACTGGCTGGTTGTGGAGGCGCGGCTCGCGGCCGAGACAAACCCACGCCACAGCCAGTCTTATCGGTTATCCTCCGATGACGTCTTTCACAGTTGTAGTTGTGCGAAATATATTTTTTTCATTATTAATTATTAATATTATAAAGAGGTAAAGTTTGTGAGGTTGTAGAGAGTTATCTGAGGAAGTATTGGTCAGATTTAAAAAACTCTGTCAGTGTTAGAGAGCACATTTATCGAGGAAGGTTATAAGCACAATAGGAGCGGAGCACCAATGAAGAATGTTTCAAAATCTTTTTTTTCTCTCTTGAAAGATTCCGCTGTGTGTTAGCGTTAGCCAAAATTAGCTATTTTACTTGTATGAAATCGCGGGCAGAGGCTAGTTATTTATAAAGAGGCTCAGCATTGTAAAGCGTTATCTATGAAAGTACTAAAGCGATTTTAAAAATACTTTCACAAATAAATAGCTACGTTTGCCTTGAATAAAATATGGACAACTTATAGTATTTTCCAGTTATAGGTTTTAAAATGTAAATAATAATAAATAGGTTTGAAAGTCTATACTAATATTATAAAGAGAAGTTTGTGAATTTGTGACGTTGTGATGTTGTGACGTTGTAGGGGGTAATCTCAGGAACTACTGGTCCGATTTGATTAATTCTTTCAGTGTTATATAGCTCATTCACCGAGAATGTTTATAGGCTATATATTAACACGCTAAGACCAATAGGAGCAGAGCAAAGATGAACAAAGTTTCAAAATCGGGGTGTTTTTTCTTTTTGAAAACTGCTGCGTGTTAGTGTATCTATTCCACGCGAACGAAGTCGCGGGCAGAAGCTAGTACTCTCTACGTTAGATATTAGATAAAAATATTAAGTTTCTCGTATCTTCTCGGCCAATTATGTGAAGAATGTTGATTACAATGTGCTACAAACTGACTATTCATTGCTTAAAACAAGGTCATTATACGACTCGACCTTCGATGCAAATGATATGGCTTTGTTTTGTATGAAATAGCATAAAATGTTCGAAAGTTACAAAAGTAAATCATTTTCAATTAGTATTGTATTACAATGAATAACCATATAACTATATATTTTAAAACTTGTTTCATAAATATATTTACTTTATTTTTTTAGTAACGAAACGATTATTTGTTCTCTTTTAGTTTTTAATATAGATTATATCCTATACCCAGCAAAAGTAAAAACCATACCATTTTTTACCAAACAGTACCAAAACTACATACATCTACATAGAATATTATTTTTTCTTGCTTTGGTATAACGATTCTTCGTTATCAAATATAGTTACAGCAATTATTATTTATACATTTTAAAGCAAAATCCCCGACCGCGTCTGTCTGTCTATCTGTTAGCGATAAACTCAAAAACTACTAAGCGGATTTTAATGCGGTAAATTGACTAGTACATAAAGTGACTTATGAGGAAGGTTTTAGTATATCATTTGTCAAGGGTTTTTTTTTTATAATCAGGGCGGAACAACGTCTGACGAGCCGAGTAGTAAAGAATGTAGGAACATATACCGTTTCACAAAACTAGTTATACAATTTTTTTTTCGAACTGACTTCGCTCTTGGCCTTGTAAGACCTTCACAGCTTCAACAGACTACTAAGGCGAGCGTTTAAGGCATTCAGCCGATTTTGTTTAGATAATGAACACAAGGGTGCACGCACACTTCGATTCAGGCTGTTACCGACTGTCCGATCTAACCTAGCTAAACTATTCTAAGCTATTCATAGATATGTTCGTTTATGAATCATACAATTGAACTTATATGATTCACATACGCTTACATGTATATGAAATGAAACGAACTAAACTACTCGATTCAGTTCGAATAAAGGAAAAAAATAAAACCCGTCCACCAAATGTGTAGTTAGTTTTACAATGGATTTAGTGTTTTAACAAGAGAATAGCACACTATTAGAATTATCCAAAGGGTTTTTGTGACATCTTAGAATTAATATTTAATGTTATTACTTCTTTTTCTATTTTATTTTTGGCAACCAGTCTACTACACTATTACTACCATTGTTAAGTGAGTAACGATATTACAAATTTCTTGATTTAATTTCAACGAATTAATGAGAGGGTGGAGATCTTGTTGGAACTTTCCTGGGAGTTTTTCTGGCAAGTCTGAATCCATGCTCCGTGGTATTATTTCAATTCACTTATGCACAATAACTAAACTATATTACGTAAAGCACCACCAACATTACACAATATAGACCCCAGATAACACAAGATTATAGATAAAATATAAAGACCACTACATGGCATTCCAAGATCCCGCCAAAAACTCCATGTTATTATTTGTAATTCGATTCAGCTTAATATTAACAATATTACGCAAGATTTAACTGATATTACAGAATACTAAATATAAGTTCAATTATATTACAACGTAAAATCCCACCAAAAATTATCATTTACACAGAATATTAGTCACTAATTGATCTATATATAATTACCGAACAATTAACACGCCTCGTTTTAGCCAACTTTAAGAAATTTATTATAAAAAACATGGCCACTGATTACTGCCAAAATAATCTCATAAAACCTCCTTAAATCAAGTTATCAATCCCGCAACATTAATAAAATAAGTCGTTATATTTTTTCCTTAGCGCCAAAAAATGTATTCTCATAAAATCTCTTTACACGATATTGTCATTCTTACCACATAAAGAAAATAAGATTTTTTTTTTATTAGCACCTAAAAATATATTTTTATAAAACCGTCTTTTTTAATTTTATTTTGGCAAACAATCTTTCAGATTATTACTGTCATTGTCGTGTAATTAATAATATTACAAGTGTCGTGTGAACATTTCAGTATTCTAACAAGACGGTGGCTCCCTTGTTAGAATCTTCCAGGGAGTTTTTTGTGGCATCTCAGAATTTCATACTCCGTGGTATTATTTTGCATTCACTTCACTTATGTACAATAAACTAACTATACTACGTAAAACACCACCGAGTTTACAAAATATAGAGTCAAATAACACAAGATTATGAATAAATTATAAAATCCACTACATTCACTATGAAACCACCTTCTACGCTATTTCGTTAATCCCGCCACGTTAATAAAAAGGTAATCATATCTTTTTAATGATAAAAACCAAATATAATATAAATAATTTATCTCAAATTACAACTTCAATGTAAAAATACACACGCTATTAGATAAGAATTGTTCGTAACACATAACATATATTTCTCACCGTGTAATGGAAGTGCACTTTGCGTGTCCGCTCGGAAGACTGTGCTCATTCAGTAATACAAAACAGACTATTCAATTTATGGCAACGAATATCATTCGCCGATATAAAATATTAGCGACAATGTGACACACATAATTAATGCGGAACTATTTTCTACTACGTACACCATCTGGCGATCGAATCGACCAATAGCAAATTGTATAAGGTAGATCAGTATTAAAATAGATTTAAGCAACTTTTACACCTGTTTTAATATATATCTTCGTATAATAAGGCGCGTGTAACTCGGTAATACACCTATAAGAAGTAACTTTTCAAATCAATAATAACACACCACGTTTTTCCATAACTCATCTCCGTTTCTTGAATTCGCGCATGCGTGCTTTTCTATCCTCTTATTTAATCACAACATAAGTTTATAAACAATCTTCAAAATATAATCAACAGTACGAGGACGACCGAGGCTGGATCGATTCTTTAAAAAACATTTCTAAATTATAATAAAATGTTAGGTTTACCTCACAAAATTAGCATTTTTTATCAAATATACATATGTATAGATATATATATATAGATATAGATATATATATATAGATATAGATATATATATATAGATATAGATATATATATATCTCTTATAATAATAATAATAAAAATATATTTTTTAATTTAAATAAACTGTTAGGTTTGCATCACAAAATTTTAAAGATATCTATTTTGCTGTCACTCGGATTCGAACTGGGGTTAAACGGATTTTCAAAACAGCCGATTCCCATCTGAGCTATTTTTATTTACACGGCAAAATTTACCTTTATATTCTAGATATATTTTTTCATTGTCTAAAAATTCAGATAAAAAGTTTTCTGTGAATGAAATCTATCTAGCGAATTGCTCGTTTAAAGGTTAAAGATTTTAACGTGTTCCTATTTATTATTTACTAGATTTTTCACGCGACTTCCCTTGCAATGCTACCGGTGACGAAAGCTACAATGGACGACCCGAAGTTAATAACTTTCTATAATAAAACGTGCAATAGATCCTTTCGATTTATACCTGACGTTTCCACGTTCCCTTTTAAGTGAAAGTGAGATCACCCGACTGTCATTGACACTGTGCTTTAAAATAAACGCATAGAGGATTGTGTATAATTTTTATTTTTCTATCTAGAAATCATGTTAGTTACCTAACTAGGTTACATATTAAGCATTAATATTTTTAATTGATTTATAACGAGAATCGAGTGGACAGTATCCTTCATAAATATTGCTACTGTCTAAGCATTCAGCCTGTACACAAATAAAAAACAATTGTCGTATGTATGTATGTATCCGTGCATCACTTCAAAACGGCAGCATATGGCAAAATCTTCAGGATGGGGTTTATATGAAAATGTTTGAAATATCGTATGGAAAAGTGCAAATTTTTGTTTAAAAAATCTTCATATAAAAGTAAATGAAAGAGAGGACAGTTGACTTTCATTTAATTACACGATTGTATTGTCAATTTAACATTTGGTATAATTATTACTGTCGATAAACCTGTGCGTAGCCAGTTAATAAAAAATGTCGTTTCTATAATGGATAGTATTAATGTAAGTTTATGACCATTGTCATCATTGACATATAAAAACCCAAGATGCACAGTCAACATCTCCAAGCCGTCCGCATAAAATGAGCGCACAATTGAGAATTGTGCACTCATTTCTAATAGGCTCTCATCACTCGCGTCTTTGATTTGTAAATTTTGTAAAAACAACTTTAAACAATCCGCTTAAGGTTTAAATTTGCAAAACATAAGTTTATAGTAAACTATAAGTAATTATAAATACACCGGTGAGTTTTTGAGGACGATTTTGTGGGTTATTTTTATTCGAGACTGCATCATTGGGTTCTATATATCAATTGTTGTAATAGTATATATCACAGCCACCGCCCTCTCGTATCACAAGAACAGACATAACTATTTTTGCAACAACGATCATGTTTAGCGTACGTGGTTTGTCACGAGATTGGACGAGTTGTGAACGTTGCCAATAATTAGATCATTTAGTATCTAGACGACACAGACGGACGGTTTGTTTCTATTATAGATAATTACACATATAAAACTTCTACACCAAAATGTTGTAGTACATAACAGCTTTTACTTGCGGCTTCGCTCATATTAACAAAAAATTATGTTAGCCCTCTGGGACAATATTTTTTATTGGTCAAAAGTATCCAATGTCCCCTTTCTGTACCCCTGCCAAAATGTATGTAAAATTTAATGACAATTACTTGAGTAGTTACAGCATAAAGGTTTAACAAACAAACAACCAAAATTACATTCGAATATATAATATTAGTTAGGCTTAGGATCTAAAATACGAAACGCACTTCCTGCAAAATTTAAAAAACTAAAATAAACTTATGATTACATTATAATAATTTGAAAAAAGGCATGCCATAGTTTATATAATTATAATTATTGATAATATTATAAATGTGAAAGTAACTCTGTCTATCTGTATGTCGCGCTTTCACGCCAAAACCACTATACCGATTTAAATGGGGTTTAATTTTAGGTGTGTAAGGGGTGTCAAATAACATCATAAAACTTGAGACACCCAAGCCAACCTCACCTGCTCGTGGTGCACCCTGCTGAATAACGAACGAGGCAATGGCGAAAGCGGGGTGGTAGGGTTTTACGGCCTGACTGGGTCGCAACCACCATGTATATGTATATGGCGAAAAAGCCCGTAATAGTGATTCGCTTCTGCGGGTCGCGTTTCGGGATCAGCTTGTGCATATCCAGCTTTTTGCAGGCCGGCATGATAGTGGCGACCGGCGATGGATAGTGTGTCAATCGGTGGTCGCTATTATTTTTGGATTGCACTGTGCTTACCATCAGGCATAGTGCAGTCATTTTGCCGTGCTACAATAAAAAAAAAAATGACATTTGGTACACAAATAGTCTAGACCCTAAAAAAGGACATAGAACATACTTTTTAATAAGAAAGGGTTATAAGGGATTATATTACGGGATGAAAAGTTGTATGGAAGTATCGTAATTTTTAGAGCTAAAGCTTGGAGCTTATTTTTTAGGCTGTTGATTCGATATAATTAAATACGACATTCAACGTTTGTAAAAAATTTACCCTCAAGGGTTTAAAATAACTATAGGGAATAGGGGTCGAAAGTTTGTATAGAAATATGTAAATTTCCACTCCGACCCGAAAAATTCTTTCAGTGTTAGATAGCTCATTTATCGAGGAATGCTATAAGCTATATATCATCACGCTAAGACCAATAGGAACAGAGCGCTGAGGAAGAATGTTTCAAAAACGTTTTTTTTAATTTTGAGAGCTTCCGCTGACTGTTAGTCCAAAGTCGTTATTCCACGCGGACGAAGTTACAATCACAAGCTAGTATATTATAATTCGCATCATGCCATGCTAGTAACCGTGACCGACTGTATAGCGTTTGCGCGGCTTGAATCAGACCAGCGACCCTTAATATAAGAGTATGTCTACATTTAATATTGACATTATGTATTCAGATTACGTAGTCCATCATATTTTTGATGAATTAATAAAGTGTATAAAAGAGTACAAAACTATTGCTCGCAGTGCAAATAGGGTGAAAACCAAACTACTGTTAATAATATAATAATACCAATGTAGAGAATTATGAAATTTAAATAATTCAGACTACAATTGATTTAAAACTTCGAAAACAAACAGTTATCCCTTTATTTTGAGTTTTTACTTCTGACGGCGGTGGTTATGACTGCCTTAACTTTTCTTGTTGATAAAAAAAGGGTATCTGTCACACTTGACACTGGCGAAGATGCTTACAAAGGTAAAAACGCTTTACCGAAAAAAAAATATAATGACGATATGCTGTAAGACATGTTTACATATTAAATCGAGAGGGAGTGTATCTCAAATGCAGGATCATACGTAAAAGCGCTTGAAGACATAATGGTCCAACTTAAATGTATAGTTTCCAGAAGTTTTAGAAAATACCACCTACCACCATCCTATGTTTTGAAATATTTACTTTCACGAAACAGAACACGCTAACCAGTGAACCATTATCGCGTCAAAACACACGGATTCTAATTAGGTTATAACAGATAAAAACAAATATTTACTAACACAATATGTGTAAATATTAATTAATGAATTAAAAAGGTCACTCGAACCATTCCAAGGTTCTTGAACTGATAACATATATTGATATTTATTACTGTCACTCGGGACTTCGACCGCGTGGAATACGGTAAATATATTCTGTTCAGTGTAAAATGAACTTGGGACGTGGACAGATCTGGACAATACTTTTGTTATCCATATCTATCCGTATAATAAACAAACTTATAGGCGGTCAATCAGGTAAATCAACTAACACTCTGTAGGCACTGTGACTATTTATCCAAGCAGAGATTCGCCTTACAATAACTCCGACATAGAAGTATTTTCAGATTTTTTTTCTATCTGACTAAGCTATTGGCCTAGTAAGGTCTTCACAGCGTCACCGGACTACTAAGGCGAGCGTTTAAGGCACTCAGCCAATTTTTTTTTTGACAACTAGCTTGACAACTAACTAGCAAGGGTTGAAAAAAAATTGCAACAAAAAGCCAAAATAACGCGGTGTTCCAAGGCGGTCACCCGTCTAAACATTGACCGAGCACGAAGTTGCTCAACATGGTGATTGGACGAGACGAAACTCAACAGTATTCTTAGCTAACAAATATCAGTGAATGAGATTCGTTGAAATGTCTAGACGGATACCTAAAACATTCCCCACTATAAAAACACTCGATGTGTCTAATTTCAGAGTGATCGGTCAAACGTACTGGAATTATCAGTCTCAGATATGCCAATCAGAGATAGCAAACTTCCATTTATGTAATATGCATAATAGATAATGCCTTCATAATAACAATTATATAGTTTTGAAAGAATAATCCTAGCATCAATGGCCTAGCTAATCTTAACGCATTGTTAATAAGAATTTGAAGTTATGAATAACATTTGTAGGGATACAAGGGATTTAAGGCAGAGTGCGTGGTTAGCAGATAAATGAGAACGACGTATGTACGGCGAGCCAGTTACTACACGCTGGTCTGCATGGAAGGTTGTCGAGATAGGGGCAATAAATTAAAAGCACAAATCACGAGTGATTTTTGATTGTGGGCCCTCGACTTTCTCTAGCCAGTTGAAGGAATAATTCAATTGGAGTAAAAGCACTCTAGACCCAAAACCCCAAACATTTTATGAATTTTTGCTTAAATATCTTGACGTGCTTGTACCCCGGCGACCTCGTACTATTGATACAGCTGATACATCGATAGTAACACGCCTATGCATAGTATAAACATTCTTTTTTCTCGAACTGACTACGCTATTGACCTAACAAGATCTTAACAGCTTCACCGGACTACCGTATAGACAATATTTCGGAGGTAAAAGTTAAGAAAGTGTAAGAAAGAAGGAAAGAAAGTGTACCACCTTTTGATTCGGCACACGGATGAGAAGATCCAAGATAGCTAAGTTCGGTTTTCGCATAGAGATCTTTGCCATAGCGTTACAGAAGAAAGAGAACACTGTAATAAACTGAAATAAAGCCGATCTTAGCCAAGAAGTCGCACTCTTCTTCCTAACATGTCAAATCAAAATTCAGGTACTGTACTCGTACTTAATAACTCTAGTGAATAAGCTGTAATCATGAAATTTAGTAGAACTAATTAAGGATAGATAAAAAGATTATAGGAGCAAATGAGTCATAAAATTATATACAAAACACAAAGGATAATACAGATAAATCACACAAACTCCATTCAAAACCTGTATCATTTTCATGAGAAAACAAAGCTGCAGGCATCAACTTGACTTACTACAATTTCTTCATTACCTGCTACCCTTATGCCACATGTGTAGGGTTGGAACAACTTGTTTTCCTTTTCCAATCACCTCTGTCAAATGTGGAACATTCACACAGTTCATTTCCCTTAAAGAATTCACAAGAAAAAGCTTTTTTATTTCCTGATATTATATTTGAAAAAAATTTAGAAGACAGACTTGAGGTTTAACATCAATCCTGAATAACCTATAAATGTTTCGACTTAACAAAAAATCATAACCCAACTTTTTTTACACATACATTTTACATACAACTACATACGTAAAACTTTTATGGTTACGTGACTTTCATCTCTCCTCGCACATGCTCACACCATGTTAACCGATTACTCTCCGACTTGTCTGTCACCAGTGCCATATTCAAACTTCTGTAACATATTAAGTAGTAATCTTATCTATTGTGGCTACATCACATATATATCTTAACATTCAGATCTCTGCCACCTACGATCTTCTCACATCATCTTCTTTGTAACTTACCTCTCAGAACCATATGGCATGACAGATCTTACAATAGTTTCACACACCTTTCTCTTAAATTTCAAGGGCATTAATTACTACACTTTCCCATCATTTTTAATCACTCCACATGAAGAATATTGTATTATAGAGAAGAGAGAGAGAGTGAATGATGTAGAAATAATTTATAAGATCTTAGTTGTCATGTTATTAAAGTTAGATAAACTGGATTTAGTGAAAGACAACATAATTTAAATACCAGTAACAGCAACAAATTGGTCATTCCATGTTTCAGGCTTACTAAGTCCAAAAACAGTGTTTTAGGTAACAGTGTCAGGTTTTATAATGTACCAAAGCACATCACAAATTTGCCAGATAGTGAGTTCAAACACCATGTCAAGCAGGTTTTATTGTTTATAGGGTGAATGGATCAATATCTACTAAAAATGAACAGAACTATGTACGTTTTGTAAAAATATATAACATTAAGGGATAAACCAGATCAGGTTTCTTGCCAGTTCTTCTCGATAACTGGGTTATGTTCTGAACACATGGTACCTTTGATGTTTGTGGGTGCCTTCTTAGGGCCTAAGGTGAATAAAATATTTTTTTCATTTTATGTATAATATCTTATATAAATACCAAAAACATATATTTGCCTGTTGCTGCAACATAAATGAGATACTGCTCCTAAAGCTTCTGATAATAGTTTGAAGGACAATTAAAAGTTAAGTAGGTTAACCAGATAAATTACAAAATGGCTTATGCTATGGTATTATAATCCATATTCTTACTTATATTATAAAAGTTACTATGTTTGTTTACAGATTCACTGATTACCTACTTCACCAATCATTATACCATTTTGTATACACTTTGTCACTCTTATAAAAAGAGACATAGGCTACCTTGCTCCCCTAAAAAACTACTATTCCCAAGAGAATGGTCCAGTCCGCAAAAACGCAAGACTAGTCATGAGCAAAACCTAGTTTTATAATATACAGAGATACTTCACCCACTAGTTTTAAAACCTAAACCAATAGCACAGGAAGCTTAATATACTATAAGGACTATTTAATTCCTAGTCTAGTATTTTTTACTAAACTTATAAAATCTTATTGCTTATTAATTATTATTAATCTGGTTGCGTCATATATCCAATAAGTATAAGTAACTTAGTAATAATAAAGTAGAAATTACATAAAAAATCAATACTTTCATATAATCATTCTGATGTAATCATCTTTTAATATATTTTTTTCATTCATAAAAAATAAAAGCACATTGGGCAGTATAGTTCATTAAAATTCAATATATTCAGTAGTTTTATTTTTAATATTCGATTTTTTTATTATATGAAACATTATATTTGAAACGAACTTACCAGTGACTTTTATATGTACAAGTAGAGAAAACTATAAATAAAATATTTGTAAAACAGGTAGGTATTTTATCAAAGGACACGAGTCACATTTAAAATTTAGTAATTTTTACCCAAATTTACTAAAACGCTAAACTAACAGAACCACCGATATAAACTTCTTTACAGTAAATATATACTCTGTACCTACTAAGAATCTAACTAGATCAATATCTGTCAAGTTACAACGTAGATCGTATAATATATAGCCACTGTTGCCGTTTTAGCGAATTTGTCGCTACATCTAGCGGATTTTAGACATGTTTAACGACTTTTTTTTCAATCTAGAGAATTAAAAAAAAAATTGCGACTTCTAGCGACTAATTGAATATTGAAGATATTTAAGTATTTTGGTACTAATTTAATTGTAATTACTGGTAGCTCTCAGTAGTTAAATCACTATAAAAAGTGTAGTACAGCACTAATATGTTTGTGCCTGTGGTAAATGAGTTTGCATAATAAATAATAATATAAGAACGTGTAACTACGGCGTCTGGTAAAATATAATGTGTGTGAATTTAAATAAAACAAGTTAATTTTAATAAAATGTTTATATTTACACAAAGCATTCTCTATACCCTTCATTAACAACATGGATTGCTGATGTTGTTTTTGGAATTTCCCTACCAGAATGACGTTCGATCTCGAGGTCAATCAGAATGAAAACAGCAAGAAGAGTTATAACGTGACTAAAAGTTGTTATAACTAATCCAACTAAAGCCTTTTGTTCGTTTTATCACAGTGAAGTATTCGCAATATAGCATATTTACCATATTTTTACCATGAAATATTATGAAAGATTTAGCGACTTTCGGCGGGTTTTTTAATTTCGTACTTTTCATAATGTAGCGACTTTTTAACTGACGTCTGGAGACTTTTTTATTTCTTAAGCGGCAACACTGTTATTCTGTCAGTTCGTACTTGCGTTTGATTATTCAATTTTGTAGCATAAAAATTGTTATTTAATTTTTCTTTTCAATTTACTATACTTTTCTGAAGTAAGAATATATAAAGAAACATCTTTCTTATTCTTCAGTAACATGACATCTATATCCCAAGTTTTGCGATGTTTAATAAATAAGAATGAGAACTTCTGTTGTTTGTGTTTAAATGTGATTAAAGAGGAGAAAACTATAAGAATTCAAGACAACGTAATGGTTAATTTAAATGGCACCGAAATTATGTTACACATGTCGGAAATATTACAATTTGTTTTAGGAAACTATGTGAGTAAATCATATTGTCTTCTTGTTTCATTTAATTTTTTTTATCTAATAGAGTCAACTAATTGTGACCATTGCATAGTACAACACCATCCAGTGTATGTACACTAGGCAACCCTCGAATAGTTTTACAAATGGTCATTTAATTGCAAATTAAGCGTAAGCATTCATGTTTATATGTTAAACACATCTACAGAATAGGTATGCTCTATATACAAAAATGTTCATATGTGGTGTTAAACTCGCGATCTTTTGTCTCAATAATAACACTTATTACTTCTGAAGGTAACAAATTATTTTACTTGAATATGGATTGCCATTTTCATCCATTTGTATTATTTAAAATACTTAAAACAATATATCATATACTGAAATATATAATGTATCGTACTTAAGTAAAACCTTACTTTAGTCTTCTAAATTAATGTTACGTAAGTTACTTCTCACAAAATCAACTATTTACTGGTGAAATTCCCATCAAAACTGGTGTAACTGTTTCAGATAACCAGTCCGAACAGTGAGATATACGGTAATATTAAAAGTAGGTTTATTGTTAACTTTCTGTACATATTGTCATTTTAATATAGTTATGTATGTATAGAAAGCATTTTTGAAGTATAATAATTCATAATCATATAACTACACAATAATCAGATAGTAAAGTTTGTTAAACATTGATTGATTTACCAAATTCAATGGAAACTAGTCTTAAATATTCTTAGAATGGAATATTATCAAAGCTTTTGAAACCATTTTTTTTACAGGTTGGCAGCTATGCCACTTCATTTGATAATATCTGTGACAAATGTGCTAAGATGACAATAACCAGTTACACATTCATTCAAATGAGCCAAAAAAATATAGAATATATGATTAACACACTCAATGCACTAACACAAAGTCTAGAAAATACTACAGATGACCTACATGATAGTAAATCACTATATTTAGCGTTAAACTTAGAAAACTTCACTAATAAACAATTGTATGACTGTGCTCAATTAATACATGACCCTAAAGTGGTTTTGAGAAGATTTAAATGTATAAAGAAATCTAAGAAATTGAAACCGAAATTAGAGTCTCAGATTTATTCACAGAAAATAAAGAAAGAAAGTAAGAAAAAGGGAAAGAAATCTAGACATATGCTGGCAATACCAACTAGTAGTATGCTGTTTGATGAAAAAGATCAAATGACAATCAAATGCAAAGTGTGTCTTAACGTCTACCCAACATTGTGGAGTTTACGGAATCACTACATTCGAGTTCATGCACCAAAACTTTTTAAGTGTAGCGAATGCTCTAGAAGTTACGGTTCTCAAGGGTATTTAGATGCACACAGAAAAGAGAGCCATTGTAAGGTTATGTGTAGTGAATGTGGAAAAACATTCTATAACAGGCACACACTAAAAGTGCATGAAATGGGACATTATCTGTCAATTATATGCCCAGACTGTGGTAGAGTTTACAAAAACAAGGCTACATTTAAAAAACATAAAGAAATTAATATATGTGGCCAGAAAAGTAGAGCTGATCCGTCTCAAGCCAAATATACATGTGATTATTGCAACAAAAAGTACACACAAAAAATGTCCTTGAGAGTTCATATTCAATATGAGCATGGTAATTACAAAGCGCACATATGTGAGTGGTGCGGCAAAAAATTTTGGGCACAAAGTCGGCTGAAAGCTCACATAGTGAAGCATACAAAAGAGAAGAAGTTCCCTTGTAATATATGTGGAGGGAAGTTTGTTACAAAAGAGTCTCTTTTATATCATACTCGAATACATACTGGAGAAAAGCCATATGAATGTCCACAATGCAATAGTAAATTTTTGTCAGCATCTCGTAGATCTCAACATATAAAACATCACCATATTGGAGCAACCTTAGAATGTGACATCTGTTACAGTAAATTTAACTCTAGATCATTTTTACAAAAACATAGAAAGATACACACAGAAGCTGATAATGATGTAGTTGAAATAGATTCTAATAATGTTAAGGTGGAATATGTTATTAATGAACCTGAAAGTGTTGAAAAGAGTGTTGAAAATAAAAAAGTGATTGATATGTATCAAATTGATATGTCTGGTAACAGAACTGGGACACTAGTGAAAAATATTGAAAAAAATGATTCATCCGAGTTTATAACTAAAGTTTATGGTGGTACGGAGACAAATGGTGACGGAGATGTCTATATTGAAATGTGTGATAGTAATGACTATGTTATTGAATTTTCAGAATCAGTAATATGAAGAATAAATAAAATATTTGATAACTCATTTATATTTATATCTGTTTACTCCAGATGTTGTTATTGATTCTTAACTAATATCCTGATGAGCCGAAGACTACAAAGTAGAGCATAGCTCATGATTCAATTACAATATAAGAAAATGAAAGGAAATTTGAAATTTAACAAAAACATGGGTTAAATTAATAAAATTATTAATAACCTACGTTTTTGAAATTAACTAAAGAGTGTAGACTAGTTGATTGTTGCCTTATGCCTGTATATAGTGCCATAAAGTTTTGTCTATGGCCACAGTAAATTTTGCTGTTATATATGTAAATTATTGGTTGTGTCAACTTCTTGACTATAGATGCAGGACCACAGTTTTTACACACATTAGACATAAAGGGATTCAAAAATGATAATTTCAAATAATTGTTGAAATGACAAAGGCACACAAACATTCTGCGTTTTTTGTCGTAATTTATTTTGATATTAATTTTAAGCACAAGTTGCTGAAGCTTTGTCACGCGGGTATCTGATTATATTTATAAAGGCAGCATGCAAGGGCAGGCATTATAAAGGCATACTTGTCCTGAAAATTTGTGATTGTGAATTACTTATATGATTGTGAAAATGCTTATTTAAAATAATAAAATAACGATCTATTTATATAAAAAATCGGCCATCTTATATCATTTGAAGTGCAATAAAATTGTTAGTTATACTGCATAAGCAAATTTTTCTTTTACTACCCACATTTTTTGTTGTCGTAGTTGGTAACCATTCACAATTCTTAAAATACCAGTCTGTAAAAATTTAGAAAATTAACAGGTTTTAGCTCAGTTTAAATATGTGATAAATAAAAAATTTGCTTTTATTAGTATTATAATATGAAAAATTTGTAATTAAATAGGAAATCTGTATGTGCCCTGTACATTTTTAGCTAATATGTACAAATAAATAAATAATTAATCGTTGATAATATATATTGTAAGGAACTTATATTACAAATGATATGAAAACATACATAGAGCTAGAAATATATACATCATACAACTGTTCTCTTCGTTTGATAGAGTTTTTACCTTCTGCTATGACGTATAACAATAATTGATATAATACCTCTTTTTTGGGTGTATTTAAATTAACAAGAATTAAGTTTTTTGTTGAATAAACTTTAACTCCTTATTTCGTTAGTGTTCAGAGTGACTACAATTATAAACTGACAAAAACCCGGTTTGTACATTTTTTTATGAATAAGCTTTGTATGATTCTTAAACAGACAAATGGTATTTGGTAATACAGATTGACACTTAATAAGCGCACTTTTCTGGATTCCCTCTTTGAAATGCATTTTTAATAAAGCATATTTCATTGCAAGTGTTTTTTTTTTTTCTTATATCAATTACTTTCCACGCACAATCAATCGTTCTCGACATTTCTGAAAATTAAGAATGTTTGAAAAAACAGATAGAAAAATAATTCTCATATTAGATTCATCATTTAAACAGGAAATTTTTGCACACGATGCAAATGTATTGCCGGGTAATAGAGACTGTAAAAGGGATTGACAGGATTAATAATCATAGCATAATAATAAAATAAATTAGATGAGCCTGGCATGGCATAAAGAATACACATACCTACTTTGTCATACATACACCACACAGTAAAGTTCTAGGACACAGCAGTGGTATCGCTTCGCCGCTTATCAGATTGTTAAACGGAGACAAAATATCTTATTTGTATTGTGTAGACTTGTAAACGCTTTAGCAGTAAATCCACTCCTAGGAATCGAACCTAAGCCTGAGACGGTATTGAGGAGAACTGCGATGGGTGTATGGGAGCGAAGTTGACCGCTCGACTACGGTATCGTGAATTGTGGTTTTGCTTGCGTGAATGCTAACAGGCTGTGTTTAATGAGTTGAAGGAATAGGAATCGTTCGCTTCTGTTATATCACCCGGGAAACAGTGAAAATGTTTCACAATTATTTTTAAATTATTTAAAACTTTACTTTAATACGATCTCGAAAGCCTAGTTTAGTGCGAATATTATTAATGCGTTGGGATAATTTGCAGCTCGATCGAAATAATTAGTTCCGAAGGACTTGATGTATGGTTGGATCGTAAAAACTTATGACTATTGTCTGATTGAACTGTACATCGCACATGGACAGATTTTAGAGCGAAGCGGCTTAGTTTTAAACCTGTAATTTTTGAAAATCGTCTTTCGAGTTTTGTACTTGAAATGAGTAGGTACTTTCATACTAACGAAATAGTACATGTCTAAAGATTGCAGTGAAAAGATAATACAAATACAAGTAGTGCTAAAGTAATTAAATAAAACTAGAAGCAACAAATTACAATAACAATGCATCGTGTTCTGAGTGGTATTTCTCGGCGAGATTTTAAACTCGGGTAACATTATAACGTCAAATGCTTATGTGTCAAAAAGTATTGTTTTGAATTCGACTGTACTTATATTTCTGTTCCTATAATTTTATTTTATCAACTTACGCTATTTATTTCCTGAAGAGTATACTAAAATCATGACTTTTCTTGAAGATACTTCGATAATATTAATTTCTCAGGTAAGTCATATAATTTAAAATCTTGTAAATTGTTAATATAGGTTAGAATATCGGTTTTGTTGATAAAATAATTCTAATATATTTACAATTGAAACATGCAATTTCTAGCTATTGTGGATTATGTTTACCATTTCTTGAATAAAGTTTTATATTGAGTAGTAGCATAATTTTATTACCAAATTTTAGACAGTCGAGAATATATAACTTTGAAATTTGTAAACTTCTCGTTCTTCGCGTTTCGCATTGTAATTGGTTTGTATAAATTGTCTATTTATTGTTACATTACAATAATAAAGAAAATGGTCATTTCTAGACAGTATTTTTTGTTGGAGGCTGGATATTCTTTGTGAAGCAACTATTCCGCGACTATGAGGTCCATCACACGCTTGTACAGCTGATCTTCTCTGTGACATTTGCACTAAGCTGTACAATGTTTGAACTAATCATTTTTGAAATCATTGGCTATTTAGATTCAAGGTATGATATCTTTTTTACAAAGTTATTTTTCTATCATGGAGACTCTTTATTGAGATTATGATGCCTGAAGAAAAGCAATTACTAATTGTTGCTACAATGCTAAAGTACTACATGATATAATCTAGTTTACAATATTCTCTATGAAGTGGATCTTAATATTGTTATTTAAATCCAAAATTGATAATCTTTTGTTGGTAAATAAATCAACCAAGAAAGTGCTTTAGTGCTTTCCTTCACCTTAAGCTCAATCTCAAGGATTTAAAACTGTCCATCAATACTAAATAAGAATACATTCACCACGGAGTTGTCTTGAGTGCTTATTGTAGGAATTTGTACCTATGACATCTGGCATACTGTCCATAGCAGTGGTGGATTTGCCTTAAGGCCCAGGGGGCACGGGTCTAGGGCGGCCAATTGTGACAAAAATTTCACTGATGATAACAAGGAATAAATCAAAGTATGTAAATATTCTAAAGGTTCACTCACATTATGGTGAGCCGCACTGTGCCACATCCTATAACAATAATCTTCCTAAATCACTTTTGTATTTTTATAAACAAAATATAGTTAGAGTAAGTTATAGAAGTAATTATTTCATTCATACAAAGAGAAAATAAATTAATAGAACCATTTTAAATGTGAAATTATCCCTGAAACTCAGTAAATAATACAAACTAGCAGATATTATAGTTAAATAAATTTCTGAATTGATTTTGATAAAAGTTGGCAAAAAAAATTAAAAATTTATCAAAAATATTATTATGTACTTAATATAATGGGTGCTGAGAAAGGGGTGGCTGGTACTACCTACATGGCCTGGGGCCTAGGGTGGCTGGTACTACCTACATGGCCTGGGGCCTAGGGTGGCCAATACTGCAAATCAGCTACAGGTCCATAGACATTACCACTAAGTCATAATTACTTTTAAATCAATGTTCATAGGCCAATGATGACTCTTAGATACAGTGACAAAACTAAAGAACACATTTTTTCTCCTCTTAGTAAGGTTCTGTATAAAGGATAAAGTATCTATATTTTATTTTCCAGCTCTCGATACTTCCATTGGAACCTTGGTCTATATTCACTATTGTTTATGGTTATAGCTCTTATACCCTTCTACATTGCATATTTCTGCATCAGCAATATAAGATTTGGTGAGTTCGTGTTTTTAAAATGAAGTACCATAGAATACTATAGTTCTTCTATGTTTGTAAATTTATAGTTTTGTGTATTATGTTATTTTTGTTCAAATTCTGTGACAAACATCTAATTGATCATACTGTAACTATGAAATCAATTTTGTAATGTTGTCATTTATATAGCATTTATAGTAGAAAATTAAAATTAATGGACTCTTTGGTGGTAAACAACTTTTTTTGTTTTGTTGATTTCTTGGTGGCCAATAGCAGATCATACCACACTTGAATCGTCCCAGATTCTCAAAGTCCAATACTTGCTTAAATACTTAGATATTCCTATGATAGTAATTTTGTAATTCAAAACTTCTTTTGACACTTTGGATAGTGAATTAAAGTGAACTGTCACACTCTTGACTACTCACCTTGAGTTGTTACAAATCATATTTACTGTCTGACAAGGAATGCATACTTTTCATAATTTCATTTTTATTATAGAGTATTATACACAGAGTAGTCCGATGGAGCTATTAAGACCTTGCTAAGTCAATAGCGTAGTCAGATCTAAAAAAAAATGTATACATATAATCTGTATAGTATTTCAGGTGTATAATATATTGTGCATATATAAATATTACCATTATTTATTAACATATAAACAATGATACATCTGTGTGAACTTTAATGTGCATGTATTTATTTATAAGTTTTCACTCCTATTGTGTGGTCATACAGAAAACACCAAGGTTTTTTTTTTATTATTTTAGTGTCCCAGAATTCCATAAGGCCATTAACAATATTTGTTTGGTTTATATATCTGTACTTTTTTTGGAAGATTGGAGATCCCTTCCCGATACTCAGTCCAAAACAGGTGAGTTTATTTTTTTAATTTATTTTGCATGTAATGAACCAGATTTTTGCAAAAAAAAAAATTTGAAGAATTTAAATGTACAATTTAATTAACAAAATTTTGTACTTTCACAATGTTTTTTTATTATCTCATTTGCATTTTAGGGTATACTCTCAATAGAACAGGGAGTCTCGAGGATAGGGGTCATTGGAGTAACAGTGATGGCTTTGCTCTCGGGTTTTGGTGCAGTTAACTATCCATACACATCTATGGCAATATTTATAAGGTATGTTTATTATATTTTTTAACCGACGAAAAAAACGGAGGAGGTTCTCAATTCGTCGCGTATATTTTTTTTTTTTTTTTTATGTATGATCACGCATAACTTTTTACAGTATAGTCCGATTTTAATAATTCTTTTTTTATTGGAAAGGGTATACTCCGAAGTTGGTCCCATTTAAATTTGGGAAAAAAAATTCAACCCTAAGGGTATGAAAATCAAGAATGATTGATTATTCACGCACTGATTATGTCTATGACCGCGCATATCTCTAGACAGAATAGTCCGAGTTGAATTATTATCCTTTGATTTGAAAGAGTATACCCAGAAGTAGGTCCCATATACATGTAAACATAAAAAAATCAACCCCAAGGGTAGGAAAACGGGGTATGATTTATAATTCAGCTTCTGAGTTGTGTATTACACTTACAGTATAGTCCGATTTTAATAATTCTTTTTTTTTATTGGAAAGGGTATACTCCGAAGTTGGTCCCATTTAAATTTGGGAAAAAAATTTCAACCCTAATAGTATGAAAATCGACAATGATTGATTATTCACGCACTGATTATGTCTATGACCGCGCATACCTTTAGACAGAATAGTCCGAATTAAATTATTATCTTTTGATTTGAAAGAGTATACCCAGAAGTTGATCCCATATACATGTAAACATGAAAATAGCAACCCCAAGGGTAAGAAAACCGGGCATGATTTATAATTCAGCTTCTGAGTTGTGTATTACAAATAAATTAAGCTTGTAGTAATTAGTAAGATCATAGCCACACAAAATTATAAAATAAAAACTTTTTAACAAAAAATGAAACCGCCGAAAAAACTGAAAAGCAAAAAATAATAAACCTTTTACTTTATTCATCTTAATAACTAAGTTCTTAAACTAATGTAAGTATACCTAAGAAATTTTGAGTCGGCGCCAAACAACCAATGAACAAAGATCATTAGATTACTTAAATTCACAAAAAAAACAAATCAAATTAAAAACACAATGTGAGATCTCCAGCGGTAACGTGTGTGCCCGTTCGGGTTGCTTCGTAAGCATTCGGCATGCAAGGGGTGTGTCACGCTGCGCCGCCGCCGCGCATCACGCTTTACGTAATTAATTAATTTGCTTGATTGGCGCCGACTTAAAATTTCTTAGGTATACTTACATTAGTTTAAGAACTTAGTTATTAAGATGAATAAAGTAAAAGGTTTATTATTTTTTGCTTTTCAGTTTTTTCGGCGGTTTAATTTTTTTTTACTAATAAAATGTACTTGGGTGATGTGACTTTGTAATAGACAAATTTCAAAAGAAAGGGATGATTTTTTTAAACATAATTGACTGTAAAGTTTGGGTATGGCTATAAAGAAATTACGCCCGCGTAACCACAGGTCACGCCCTCGTAGTCTGGGGGTAAATTTCGATCCCGCACACAGTGTAGTCGTAGGTGTAGGTCCGTAGTGCGCTGAAGCTGTTAAGACCTTGCTAGTTCAATAGCGTAGTCAGATCGAAAAAAAAGCCTATAAAGAAAGGAAATACAGTGTAAAATGTCAACAGAAGTTAATTGCACATCTTTACGTCGAAAAGTTTAAAAATTCGTAATAGAATTCTTGATCCCAGTATAATATTACAGATAGATAAATTTGTCATATTCTAATCTCTTTCTTGGGGATTTGAATAACAAACAGGTTCTGCTTGATTTTGTTATTTTTCTTTAATTAAAAATGTTTACTATTTTAATATTTCTTTAATCAATCCTTATTAATAATATTTGCTTATTTGCTAATCGAAAATATATAAAAGATTTTTTTTGCTATTCTTTTATATGTATATTTTCAGGCCTGTTACTCAAGCTGATGTATTATCAATAGAGAAAAAACTATTACAAACTATGGATATGATATTAGTTAAAAAGAAAAGGATAGCATTAGCTGAGGCCAATAGTGCTGGAGGAAGACAACAGTACAGCAACTTGTTGGATCAGTCAAGTGTGAAAAAGCGAGGATTTTGGACAAATATATTATCGAGCGTCGGTAATATCACTAATCCACTCAGTTATGGCTCAGAAAGTAAGTTCTTAATAGAAATTAATCTTGTAATTAATATATGGGAATTATTATTTTAAAAAGAATACAAAATGACACATAAATTGAGGTAATAAAGATGCTATGGTATTAAGATTGTGATATCAACAAGTGTGGCTGTTGCAAAACATCAACAGGAGTTGAACCTCAAATTCTCTACTTGAAGACTAAGCCTTTCTCTATGTATTTATTTACTGAAGCTTCTGGTATTACTTAAAGCCACATTGTTCAATTTAGTATCTGAAAACCCTATAATTGAGCCATTTTTACCTGAAAATATAAATTTGAGAGAGAGTCAACCAGTAGTACATGCAGTAATTTGATTGTTTTGATTTAAAATTTGGTCTATTTTGGGCGGAGTCTCTAAGAAAGAGATCTTGGAAGTCATATTCACTTTAAGTGCTCATTCTTTGAACTATATTGTTAGCTGTGCATATTTAAAAACTAGCTTCTGCTTACGTCATAGTCCGTGTGAAATAATAACTTTGTGCTAACACATAGTATAAGCTCAGAAAAGGAACAAAAAATTTTTGAAACATTCTTCATTGGTACTGCGCTCCTATTGGTCTTACTGAGATGATATAGCCTACCTCGATAAATGAGTTATCTAACACTGAAAGAATTTCTAAAATCATAGCGGAACCTTACATACTTTCGTACAAACTTTCATCTCTATTTCCTATTATTATTTTACACCCTTGAGGGTAAAACTTTTACATACTTTGAATGTCATATTTATTTATGTATAATAAAAATGATGATACTCCCATACAACTTTTCATATTCCCTTTCAACACACTTACAACCTTACAACCTTTTTTCACATTAAAAATCAATGTCTTTTCTCAGGCGTTAGACTATCTGCGTACCAACTTTCATTTATTTCGGTTCAGTAGTTTTGACGTGAAAGCGTGACAGACGGACACTTTCGTATTTATAATATTAGTAAGGATTTAACATGGTGCTGCATTATCAGCAACTTTGATTTACCGTCTTTCTTCTGTTATTTTGAAAAATTTTTAACCCTACGATTTATGCTACTTATCACATTAGAAAGCATTGAAAATTTCAACCTAGAAAAAATCATGTAGAAATTTCACATGTAAGCACAAAATTGGGGATGACTATGTAATTAGTAGTTCTATTAATTGAAAATTCGAATATCATTTACATTTAATTACTTTATTAAATAACTTTTAGTAACAATCAATTTTGATGATTCACACTTGTCAGGTGTTTCATGATAGCTTACTTTTTTATTGGGCTCATTGATTAATTATTCAGCAAAATGTTTAGTAAAACGAATCTAGAAGATATATTTGTAAAAAAAGAATAAAATAAAACGGTTAATGTTTATAGTTTTTTTATATGTAACTAGCCTCTGCTCGCGACTTTGTTCGCATGGAATAGTTACTTTGGGCTAACTGACATGCAGGGAAAGCTCTCAAAAGGTAAAGTACGCCGATTTTGAAACATCATTCATTTGTGCTCCGCTCCTATTGGTCGTAGCGTGTTAATATATAGCATATACATGATATATAGATACAGACTTCCTCGATAAATGAGCTATAAGAATTTTTGAAATCAGACCAGTAGATCCTGAGATAATCCATTACAACGTCACAAACTCACAAACTTATAGAGAGGTAACTCTTTATAATATTAGTATATATTTTGTTTAACTAACAGATATAACACAATTGCGTCAAGAGATCTCAGGGTTGGAGGAGCTGAGTAGACAGTTGTTCTTGGAAGCTCATGATGCCAGATCAATGAGAGAGAAAATAGAATGGTCGAAGACATTCCAAGGGAAATACTTCAATTTTTTGGGCTATTTCTTCTCTTTGTATTGTATATGGAAAATATTTATTGTAAGTATTTATTTTAGACAATTATAAATATTGAAGCAATAGAGTTCTTGTGACTTGATTACATTCCGAGTACAATATATATTGTGAAAACTAGACAGTTACTAATTATGGTGTGTTGCATTTCGATATCTATATTTCTAGTGAAATTTATTCTATTATTAAAGAATGACAAGCCAAAACAATAATATATAAATATATGTATCTAGCATTTTCACTTCTATTGAGGCGTAGCAAATTGCTAATTCTCTTTTAGATTTTAGCATTAGCTCTTTCAAATAGCAATACTTTTGTATTCAATTACATGTCGATAAAAATTAGTTAACCTTTTGAGTACATTTGATGAATGAGAATCGTAATTAATAAGAATAATATAAAGTACCACACTGCTCAAAATTATTAAAATTTAACTTGTTTATTTATCTTAATGAATCTTGTATTTACATATTTGTTTTTTAAATAAAATTATACTTTGGTTATGTTTAAAAAATAACTTTGTTATTACAAAAAGTTAAATATCTAATACTTGATTTAAAAAGGTTATGTTTTAAATGCACCGCTCTTATTGAATGTTCGCCATCTTGCTCTTTTGTTTCGCTTTGTAACCAAAGCACAGCAAAGTAACAGTTAGGTTAGACTTGCGAAAAAAGGATAACGCGAACTTGCCTCGTGCGAGCGAAGTGCATTTAGTACGAAACCTTTAAAAAAAAAAAATTTAATACGTATTTAACTTTTCTGTAATAACAACGTAAATGTATATTACAGTAAAATTAAATACATTGAATATGTTTAAAAAAATTCAAATAAATCAGGACTCGAGCACTTAAAATACATCGATTATTTTTGATTACAGTCGACAATCAATATAGTTTTCGATCGCGTCGGTAAAAAGGATCCTGTGACCCGCGGTCTCGAGATCGTGGTGCACTGGCTTGGACTCAACATAGACGTCGCGTTCTGGTCCCAGCACGTCTCCTTCATCCTCGTCGGGTGTATAGTGCTAACTAGCATTAGAGGATTGCTATTGACTTTGACCAAGGTCAGTATTACGGTTAGACGTAGACGATTAGCAATATAACGATTATGGAAGTAACATTGCTATTTTTGCTGGGAAGTGGCAGTGCTAATGCTATTGTTGTTACCGCACTACGCAGAAGGTTTCTGCCTGTTTTCGAGTGTAAACATGTATATTTCTTTTGTTAGTTGTTTGTTGTTGTTATTGTGGTTTGGTTTTGTTAACATGTTTATTTATGTCACATAAAACATTTTTTAAGAAAATATACTAAGATCTAGCTAAAGGGTTTACCTGAGGTTAAAGCAAAATCTATACCTATCAATTCAGTTCAAATATACAAGGACAGCAGTTTTTTTATGAAAAACGTGGCAACCTTGATAGTCATATTACATTTTAAAAATTAATCGTGTTGTTGAATCCGTGTTAAATGTAAGACTAACGTAATTTATAAAATAATAAATAAAGTATAATGTCAATGAAATGAAAAGAGGGTAGGGATAAAAATAATTTCTCACAGTACCGGACATTTGATTTAGCACGTTGGGGAGAAGAGTGAGACGTACAGCTAAAATTGGCTTGCTTTTATTTTGTAAAGCGTTGTCTCTTTCGTAAAATTTCTAATATTTATCCCCAACGGATCAAATCAGAAGTCGAGTACTCTAGAAATCAATAACATATAAGTATCATCTCAAAAGAAGCCCTTTTATTTGTTTATGATAAAATACATGTTTATACAAAATGTAAATTTGTATACCAACCTTCATAACGATCAGTTGAACAGTACAGAATTTATTGTAGAGCGCCATCTAGTGGTGAGTTATAGTAAAAATGATACGATAGAAATTTCCATGAAAGTCACTTCGGTGTACCAACTTTCATGGGGATTGAGTATAAATAATGTTTTTTCTGATGCCATAAGAGGCAAACAAACAGACGAGTCACCTGCTGTTAAGTGATCACGGCCGTCTATAGACACTTGCATCCCCAGGGAAATCGCAAGTGCGTTGCCGGCCTGTTTGGGGGAAGGGGAGTGGATGAGGAGGAGGGAGAGGGGAAGAGAGGTGTGCTTCCGGCGCTGTCATTGACCGAACGAAACGCATCAATGCAAGAACTGTTACTTCACGTCGGTGTCAGTACCCCGTGTGAGCCGACCTATTCATGCTTAAACCAGATTCAGCGTGGCTATACAAAGTCTATCAAACTCTAATCTATATCTATAATTATTATGATAATTATATTTTTATAAACCTTCCTCTTAAATTACTCTATCTATTGCTGAAAACTGCCTTCCGTTGAATAGTTTAAAAAAGTCAAGAGAACACAACGGAAGCGACTTCATTTTATACTATTTAAAGATTTTACTGTCTTCGATTTCATGTGCTTCTCTTCTACGTATAATACGAGAAATATGTTTTATTTTCAGTTCTTCTACAAGATCTCTTCGTCGAAATCGTCAAATATAATTGTACTAATTCTAGCTCAAATAATGGGTATGTATTTCTGTTCCTCCGTCCTGCTCATGCGTATGAACATGCCTCCTGAATACAGGATAATTATCACGCAAGTTTTGGGCGATTTGCAGTTCAACTTCTATCATCGATGGTTTGATGTTATCTTCCTAGTTAGCGCTTTGACCAGTATATTTACACTTTATTTAGCACATAAGCAGCCTTCCGTCAGCTAGGATATTTAATTAAGTGCAGTTAAATTGTAAATAAGTAATTTTAAGCTGATTTGGAATATTTAACTTGGGTTCGGAATTTGTTTTGCTAAATTGCTAGTCCACATGTTAACATTGTTAAAATGGTTTCTACATATTTATTGATCTACTACAATCGTTGTATAGAATACCATCTGCTAAGAAGTTATTTTTATACTGGGTGAATGTTTAAAGAGTAGCAATATTCAAGGAGATGATAGTTCATGGTCAGATTTAACATATAAAAATAATAATTTTAAAACATACACTGATAAACAACAAAGAAAGCCATTGTTAAAGTTTTTCTAAAACTTCGAAAAGTATGGAATGAAAGCAAAACGCTCAATGATCGAAAGTGAATCACGAGAGCGCATCCGGGGTTAACCTAACGGTAACGTTACGTAACGCGTAAACTATCCTTTTCGCAAACTACCCGCTCGTTTTTACGTAAATTAAGCGTTACGAGTGTATATCGGTGTTGTTTTTCTCGCGATACTTAGATCAATCATTAAGCACCTATTTTTTTGAATTGGTTTAGAATCAGAAGCGACTACTCGGTAACCCTTGAAAATATTCTGACTGTTTAACCATTCATCCTATATAACCCTCAGTTTGACTGATCAATAGGTGTATAACACTTATGTATGGTGATAAATACTGTTATTTTACAGTAATCGTTGTTATAAACTGTTGACAATTCTGTTGTTGGTTAATCCGCTGTTTTGTATCGTATTACTATGTCTAATCATGGCATAATAACCAACCAAACATCTGTTTCCGTATCGTGACTTTGAGCGTGAACGATGGGATATATGTATTTACGCTAATTGTTTGTTGTATAATGCTCGTTTTCGCAGGTAGTGACGTCAGCCGATCATTGCCTTTTTTAATAATAATTACAGCGAATAGTCAACAGTAAAATAATTATGTATTTAATATGTTGTTGTGTTGAAATAATGCATTAGTTACGATAGCATACATATATTTGTTCTATATTTATACCTTTCCTGTTATAATGTTGCTACATTATAATTAGACATATTAGGGATGTTGCTAGGGATGATCAATATTAGAAAAACATCGATGTTAACATCGGTTGCTAGCAAATAAACCTGACTGTAAAAATAACTAATTTTATCGTGTGTTTCCCGTATTGTCTGTTCCGTTGCTGGTACAGGAGTTGGCCAGCTTTGAAAAAAAAGCCTTTCTGAAGCTGTCCCCTTTTCCTACTTCCCTTAGGAAATGCAAAGACATAACTATTCGATAAAGTTGATTAGTATCTAATGTAAAATAGTTAAATTTGATAGTTATCTAGTCCCTAGCCAGTACATGCAACGTTAGATAACACTAAAGAATATATTGACATTTCGATATTTTATTCTCACATCTATGTGTCGATGTTACTTGTTCTTCTTTTTTAATTTATGGCACTGTGTGTAAGCAATACACAATTCCGCCAATGTCATGTAGATTGTAGGTACGGAGTGTGCGCTGACTGTGCCAGATAGTGTCATAAACGAAGGGAACCGAGTCAAAAAATGTAATTCAAAAACGAAGATAATTAATTTTGTATTGAGACCGAGTTATTGTGTTTTCCACAGATATACGTAAAGGCAAGCTTAGATATGTTTTGATTAAGAAATAGACAATCTGATTAAAGTTTAATTTTGTTAATTTTAACAAATAATGACAATACATGTAAAATTAAAGGGTTGTTATTCACTAAAGCTAAGATACACGTAAGGTTAGTAGGGCGGGGAACATAAGGAGGAAGGACATCAAAAAGGGAGAGTCTGTTTCTCGAACAATTAAAGAATATGTTGGTTTGTATTTCTATTACGTAACAAGGTCTATGTCAAAATTAGATTTCATCAAATTCAATACACGTATTAGGGAAGCTTGAACATAAAAGAGAATGCTTCTTTTAAATCTTTATCATCGACCGGTGTAACCAATGACATTATTGTAGCTGGGGTTGCCATACTTTTTGATTTACCTATTGGTATAGGTTTAGCTTCTATGAAGATATAATCTACGTGTGTTTGGTAATGAAGTTTCAAGTTGAACTAACCAAAAGCGTATTCGAAGACACCACCGAGTCTTGGATTTAATGATGTTTTTTTCACTTACTCTGTGACCACCTTATATATGTTGGTGTCTCGAAAAAAATAAATAATCTGAAGTATTTGTGAATCAAAGTGAATATTTTTTTTTCTATATTATAGAAAAAAAATCGAAATAATGTGATAAGCTTATGTGTATACATTGAAATGTTTCAGTTTTATATACCTAATTATCATAATTCTAAGTGTTCATAATAATAATATAATCAGTCTAATGAAAGAGTGGAAAAGCAAAAAGCAACAAGAATTCGCAGAATCATATAAAAAATCGAATAATTACGTGAAATAACTTAAAAAAGATTACACTTATTAAGACTGAAATTATGTTTAAGGAGAAGTGAAACTGCATTTAAAATTTATAAAATAATCACAACACTTGTTTCTAATTAATTTACAATAAACTTTATACATTTGTGGATGAAATAGAAAGTTTATAGGGAAAGGCCAACTTAATTATTATGTAATTATTTAATAAAAACATTTATAGAAAAATTATTTTAAATAATTTATATTCTCATATGTACTACTTGTATTTTAACATAAAAATTTTATTTTTGATTATTAACACGTTCACGCCGGCGCGTACCACCGGTGGCCCGCACTAGACTGTCTTTTCTGGCGGCGCGTACCACCGACGATACGTAACTGATTGTGATATTTTTAATAAATAAAGGTTAAATTCTCATTATTTCTAATAGCACAATCGAATACGTACCAGCGGTGGTACGCGCCGCCAGAAATGACAGTCTACTGCGGGCCACCGGTGGTACGTGCCGGCGTGAACGTGTTAAAGAAGCGAAATTAAACAATAGAATTTGTATTTTAAATAAAGGAAAACATTTTTTAAAATATATTTTTCTTTTGTACGTAGTTATCACTAAAATGTCTACTTTATAGTAAGTAAAAAATCAATATTTCTATAATAATCGCGTGTAAAATTATATATTATTTCATTGTTTAAATACATTTTCAACAATAAAAACTACTGTGTTACATTGTTTTATTCTTTACTCTATTATATTGTCTGTGGTCCTAAGCAATATTATATTACGGGGAAATAGATCCACTGGTCTATATAAACTCGAAGTACCATAGTACACTTCTTATAAAATTATTTAATCTATACTAATACTATAAGAGGTAAATTTTGTAAGTTTGTGAGGTTGTAGGGGTAATTTCAGGAACTACTAGTCCGATTTGAAAAATTATTTCAATATTATATAGCTCATTTATCGAGGATGGTTATAGGCTATATATCATCACGCTAAGACCAATAGGAGTGGAGAACCAATGAAGAATGTTTAAAAATCGGGGTTTTCTTCCTCTTGAGAGTTTCCGTTGCGTGTTAGCGTTAGGTCAAAGTAACTATTCCACGCGAACGAAGTCGCGAGCAGAGGCTATTCAAATTACAAAGACTCTCGAAAAGTCATTAAAAATCGAGTCTCAAAAACACATATTCCTCATGAAACAACAAAAACAGAAAAAGACCTTATTTTTATCTTTAAAAACTTATATTTTTGTCTAAAATAAATCGATTTATTCTCCGACGGGGAAGTTTTTTTTTTTTTCCAAATGTCTACGCTATTGACCCAGCAAGGTCTTAACAGCTTCATCGGACTACTAAGGCGAGCGCTTAAGGCACTCGGCCGATTTTATTTTGGCAACCAGCTCAAGGGTGCACGGCACACCTCGGCTTGGCTGTTGTCTGTTGCATGCAAAATCGCGACCTATCTTAGCTAACTATTCATATATGTACGAGTTATTGAAACGTATATGTGTACCAAGCATACACGCCTCAACAACTCCTCCATATATTTATTATCGGAAAATTGAGTTTTTCAGTTCGATAAGGGAAAAAAGTAAACCCTTCCACTTTCATATGTAAGCGTGTAGGCGTGCACGTGTGTGGGGGTGATCGGATAGTGTTGTAGCAGTGATGTATATTTGTGTGTCACCGTATCGCGCAAGCAACGCACTCAAGGGCTCCCTATCGAGGGATCGAACCTAGGCTTGAGCAGCTGCCGTGGGAGGCCTAATCGGGTTCCGACGGGGAAGCAGTCGCAGCATCGTTATGTATACATATCCCATACAAATATTGGCATGGCAGGAAAACGATGAATCGAGCTTATTAACAACAGTTGTATGAATCGAAATGAATATTGAAGCTATTCGAAATGTATGTGTATTCACATACTCAATTAACTAATTTGTATCTCACTATTGAATACATGTCTTGAGGGAGAATAATTCTATTATATAAAGAATTTCACTGAAATTTGAATTATAACGTGCCGAAAGCCATCGATTTGAGGTGATATATAAAAAGTGCGTATATCAGTGAGTACACGCGGAAGAAGTTAAACATCGTCATCATCATCATTACCCTTATCCCACCTAAGTAGGGTCGACACAACATGTTTTCTTTTTCCACTCTCTCCTATCAAATGTCAGGCTCAGTATTCACACCTTTTACGCACATATCATTTTTCACACAATCCATCCACACCTTTTTCAGTCTTCTTCTACTCGTATATCCATCCACCATTATACTAAGAACTTTTCTAATTATATGGTTTTCATCTCTCCTCATAACATACCCATACCATGCTCCTCAGCTTCTCTGCCACTGGTGCTATTTTCAAACTTCCTCTAATATACTCATTCTTAATCTTATCCATTCTAGTCACACCACACATCCATCTTAACATTCGCATCTCTGCCGCATGTAATTTTCTCTCATCCGTCTCTTTCGTAGCCCAACACTCGGATGCATACAGCATGACAGGTCTTACCATAGTTTTATAAACTTTCCCCTTGAGTTTACGCGAAGGAAGTTAAACGTTTTTGGTTATTTTTATTCGTTAAATGACCTAAAACATCCAACAACTATGTATCCGCGGTTTGTAAGATTCGACATTTAACATATATTGCCACTGATAGATAGGACTACTTCGCTTATTTCAGAGATTAATGTCTTATATGACCTAGGACTAAAACACATTATTAAAATACTTAATATTTGAACAACTGTAAGAATAATATTTAAGATGTAATAACAGTTAAATATATACTTTTAATGTCAAACACCTAGGCGACAGTAATCCTTATTGTTGGCGTGGTGTGTGTGAGACGTGGCGACGCGATGCCATGCGTAAGCGACTGTTCGCAATCTCTCTTGCCGCACTGAACTCGCATACTTATGTAATGTGAGAATTCGAGAATTTGAGATTCGTTCGATAAGAACAATTTCGATGTTTCATATCTACCAGGCGTCCCATGACGGCTCATCTTTTTTACGTAATAAGGTAACTAAGGCCCAGTACTAAATAAAACCCACATTAATTCGAATATTGCTGTTTATTCCGCTATCATCATTAATTTGACATATTATGTAGAGATATCTTCTAAGATCCATCTACAACAACTGGTTGTTAATTCTGGTTACCAAACAGTGTTTGACTAGATTTTCAAATAAAACTAATCAAAACCAATTAGGATACGTGGTGTACACCGTACCCTGATTATATTCATATTCATTTTTCAATTATTCCAGTTCCCTTGTATATGTTGGTGTCTCAAAAGAAATAAATAATTTGAAGTATATTTGGGAAAACATATGAAACTGAATATTATTTTTTATATATTAAATTAGTTTAAAAAATTTGACAGAATTCGACCAAACTAGTGGCAAGTTTAAGTGTAACGATATAATGTAGTTTCAGTTTTATATAGTTAAAGAGAAGAAGTTAAGAAGGAGAGAAACAAAAGAGTTCTCTGCAAATTGGAATAACTCTCTAAAATCTTGCAATACTCATTAAAACTAAAACCATATTTAAGAAGAAGTGAAACTGCTTTTAAAATTAATATTTTTTATTGTAACACTTGTTTATAATTAATTTACAATGAACTTTATAGAACTGTAGATGAAATAGACAGTTTATATGGAAAGACCAGCTTAATTATTATATAATTACTTAATAAAAACATTTATAGAAATATTAATTTTAAATACATTATTTTCTCATGTTTAATATTTCAAACGTTTATTTTCGATTATTAAAAAGCGAAATTGATATTGTATTTTAAATAAAGGAAGACGATTTTTTTATATCTTTATTGTTTTTTTATATACTTCCCACTAAAATATATAAAAGTAAGTAGAAAGCAATGCTTTTATTAACAATCGCATATAAAAATTATTTTCAAGTTTTCATTGTTAATTAAATTTTGAGCAATGAAAACTGTGTTCCTAATTTTGTTACATTGTTTCAATCTATCCCCATTATGTCTGTGGTCTAAAGCAATTTTATATCTCGGGAAAATAGATCCAACGACTTATGGAAACTTGAAGGAATTCATAATACACTTCTTATAAAGTTATTTAATCAATTTTTAGAAAATTCGAAACTAGGGTCCTAGACAAGTTGCTTATCTACAATCACTAACACAATTAGAAAACGGAAAAATGTATGGAGATGACATATCTGAACGCTATATCGATTTTTTTTTTATTGTAGATAAGCAACTTGGATAGACCCCCTAATTAGAAATTGATTCCCAAAAAAAAAAAACAGTATTCCGCATGAAATAACAAAACAAAATAAAAATACAAACATTTACAAACAAAAATTTAATAGTCAGACATAATTTTTTATACTCTTTATACAAACTTTATGTAATCTTAAAATAACTTAAAAAAATCGATTAATTTTTTTGGCGATATAAATCGATTTATTCTCCCATGAGGTCTTCGTATTGCTTCCTGAAGCAGTCTCCGACGGGGAAGAAGTCCCAACACCGTTGAGTATACATATTCCATACGAATGTCTCTTGACCTGAAAACAAGTTTTTTTTTTACTTTATTTTTGGCAACCAATTTTTTAGATTATTACTGACTTCAGATTAATATTACAAGCGTCGTGTGATTATTTCAGTATTCTAACAAGATGGTGGATCTCTTATTAGAACCTTCCAGGGAGTTTTTGTGGCATCTCAGAATTTCATGCTCCGTGGTATTATTTTCCATTTGCTTCACTTATGCACAATAAACTAACTATATTGAGTCACCATCAAGTTTACAAAATATAGAGTCAAATAACACAAGATTATGAATAAAATATAAAATCCATTACATGACACACTGAAATTCCGCCAAAAACTCAATAATTAAGTTATTTATAACTAGAGGTCACATGAATATGGATTTGTACAATTTTAACTATACATCAATGTACTGTAATTAACAATTAATTGAAAGGCTTCCGAATAGGTAGTTCAAATTATTTAAGTAAGTCGAATATTTGAGACGATTTTCGAATCGAATTATTCTATTTTGTTTTTCGACGAATGATTTGAAAAAAAAAATTGTATTCAACTACTGGACGCAGATATAGCAGGAAGTCTAATTCCATAAATTTAATTGGAATTTGAATTCTAATGCGTCGTAACAATTAGAAGTACAGTCAATTTTTTTTTCTCGAACTGACTACGCTATTTACTTAGCAAGGTCTTAACAGCTTCACCGGACTCTTGGTTTATAGCGACATCGTTTAAACCAACGTACCGAATATGTTTACCTAGAATAAAGGTCCTGGCTGAAAACTTCAAAAACATCACCAGTTGTTACGACAAATGAGTAGCCCTTTCGATTTTGCTATAACAGATTTCTATTCTATAATAAAATATAAAAAAATAAACCGATTCGAAATCATACCTGTGTATTCCGTATCAGGTTTATTGATGAGATGCATAAGGAAGAACATGTAATTAGCTAAATTATGTTCCCTCTGCACGTGCGTGTCGAAACCGTGTGGAACCTGAAAACAAATTAACCGATTCTGAGTAAATTCTTGATAATTCCTATTGAGCTTGTACAGCTCATCCTGTTTTTTTTTAATGTTTCGGTCCCCATTTTCCCCTCGGACATTATCTGAGATTTTGTTTACAGTTAATACGTCCATTTCGTTCACCTTCTTCTTTGCAAATTTCGCCAGTTCCATTTCCATACTCTTTTTTTTTTCGAGATTTTCGCTACGCGTTCCATAAAATTCAGGAGCGGTTCCCTGGTTTTTTCATCATTCATGAGTTGAATGCCTAACTGGGATTGGAAGTCACACCTGGACGAATCAAAACGAGGGTAATGAGGGAGAAAGTGGATTACCGTCTCTGCGGTATCCGGGTCTGCCACACATGCTGGACTGTCTTTGATTTTGAAGAGGTGTAGTTACGTGGCAAAGTCTTCTATGGTTTTTAAGGACTTTTTTATACTATAGGTGGCAAACGAACAGGTGGGTCACCTGATGGTAAGTGATCACCGTCGTCCAAAGACACTAGCAACACTGGAGGAGTCGCAAATGAGTTGCCAGTCTGTGTTTGAAGGTTGGTGATGGGGATGGGGGAGGGAGGGGTTCAAGTGGGGTAGAGGAGGAGAGGTTCCTCCAGCTCTCTCACTAACTGAACGAAATACAACACTGCAAGCACTGTTACTTCACTCTGGTTTTCTATGAGAGGGTGGTGCTACCCCGGACGAGCCAACCCATTCATGAAACCAATAATAGTTTCAGCGTGGCTCTACCACCAGTACCAGACTTGCACATGGGTCGATGACAGCCGTGTCTTCTTCACTACCTGGTGGGCATTGCCCACATTTGGGAAGAAGGCACGAGTCACCGTCCCTGTATGAGGCTTCATAGCGTTCTTACTACAGCTCGACAGTTTGTTCCCATATAATTTGTTTGGCGTACATCAGATACCGGTCGTAGTCTGGATCGGTTCTCTTGTGAGCAACCCGTTCAGTAAAGTGCTGACCTTCTGCTCGCTCGTTGCTTAACGTCCCTCCTATATGGGCCCGCACCCAGTACAGGCGGACTGAGCCCCTTTCTGCATGAATCCCCCCCCCATCTGAAGCGCCAGAATCTGCTGCGCTTCTAGCTAGAGCCAATCGGTGCGGTGGTATCGGGTTTGCCTGCTGTCTCCAGTGACAATTTAGAGTAACTGGAGATTCTGACTTCCTGCACTTTCGATTTGGTAACCGTTTGTATCAGCACAAATCTTTAAATACTGTGCAGAAAGGCTCAAGACGAAACGTCTGGAGTCTGCTTTCCCGCTCCTCCTCCCATCAGGTCATCCGACACTCCTGTCGATTTTTTTACCGTCAGAATAAGTGTCGGAGTTTCCCGAATCTAGAGGGGTCTCCAGACTCTCATACTTCTCGTCGAGTGCGGATAGGTGTCGTAATGTACGGGCTGCTCCAAGTCACCTCCAACCACGACCTCGTCCAGCTGCTCGACTCTTTTAATACGGTACGTGAGCCTTCCAGAGGCGGAGGTCTAACGGTAGCAGATCCACCAGGACGATCACAGCGGTCAAAGAAATCGTACGGTACGCTTGGTAAAGTTTTTGAATGAAGTTCCTTTGCAGCTTCTCTACTGAGGGGCGTCATGCATTTGTAGCGTACGGCACTATTAATTCTATGACCGCGGTGTATATAATCCTGAGCCTGTCATGTTTGATTACGTAATACATTGTATTAGAATGTATATAACTGTTTTTTTTTTCGAAATGTCTACGCTATTGACCCAGCATGGTCTTAACAGCTTCACCGGACTACTAAGGCGAGCGCTTAAGGCACTCAGCCGGTGTATATAATTGCTGTTCGGAGTATCAATAGATATGAAAACCAGACAAATGTTAATAATTACAATTTATAAATTATTAAATTTATATAATTCACACTATATTTTATAAACAAAAAAACATTAATTCTACTGTTTTGAGTTCTCACTTCTATCGACAGCCCACAAGAGTGCGTCGACTTTTTTTAAAATTTATATTAGCAGACGTAAAGATCGTAAAATATGACGTATAGAGACATATCAATAAAGATTTCGACTCGTCTAAGAATATGGAAAAAAATGCTGTCTTATATTTTATGAAAAAAAGGGTAATTAGTTTAATAAAGTACCTTATCGAAATAGTCTTTATTGATGCCGCATATGAAGCAGTTGGACTCCATGTCCTCCTTCACCGACTCCAGCTGATCACGAAGCTCACCGAAAGCGTCGATGATCAGACCTGGAACATTATCATCACATCAACTTGTAAGAAACCCACTGTAGGGATACAGACCTTCTATAATTGATTTTCCTTCAGCGTCGGTCAATAGTGTTACCCATTTAAATTGATACACATACTTTCAAATCGGTAAAATAAAAGTTACTAATAATAATCTGTATCGCCTGTTGAATCGTATGTCAGTTATGACGATAATTTAAGGCAAGTACTATTGAAATAAATATAAAAACGAATTTCAAGAGGCCGAGCATTTTTCGGTTAAATAAACCGACCAACTAATTTCTGCATTATAGAATGTTTTTCGTTATAACGATTGACATTATAAAGAGTTAATACTCTAAATAAATTAACACACATGAATATGAATATTAGTAGTATTTCAAACCATAATATTCCTGGGAGTTAAAGTAGGATAATATAGTTACCCTGCAGGATGGCGAGCAGGATGATGATGATGAAGAAGAAGAAGGTGATGTCGAAGATGATGCGGTAGACTTCCGAGTCGTCTCCGTCGGGCGGTTCGAGCTCATCGCCGATACCGCCACCCGCGCGGACACCCTTGTACAGGTTGAATACGAAGCACTACCGACAACATACATATAAATAGTAAACATCGATGTCGTGAATATCTAAGGAATGCCCTACCAATTATATGTCACATAGATGCCATAGAAGTTCTGTATATATGCCAAATAGATGTCATATAGGTCCCATATATATGCCAAATAGATGTAATATAGGTCCCATATATATGCCAAATAGATGTAATATAGGTCCCATATATATGCCCAATAGGTCCCATATATAGTGGTGGTCATATAGTTAGGAACATTTCTTACGAATAAAGAAAGTATAACTCCAACGTACAAATAATTATAAAAAATAATTAATAAAATTCAATAATTCATAATTATGCAATAATATAGCCAGTCAAAAAAAAAACTCATTAAATGTAAAACATATTTTACTTTTAATTACAAAATGAGTCTTAAACATGTCGGAGTTTATTTTCTATTACATGCCGTTTGGACACCTAATTAGAAAACATTTTAAAAAACCAACCATAGTTCGTTCTTTTTTTTTGAAATTAGAGAATAACATTTCTTGGTATTTTCTATTGTTTTGGTGACAATTCAAAATTTAATCTGAATTCTATTTTGTTCAAAATGGGCAAAAATAAAATTACGTACGTGTCAACTAGGCAAATAATTGTTAATTTACATATAGATCATAAGTGGGCGTACAGAAGAATAGCCGAGCATTTAAATTGTTCTGTTAAGTTTTTAATGTAATTGACCATTTTAAAACACATGGAACTGTTGAAAACGTTCATAGAAAGGCTAGGTTCGATCCCTCGGTAGGGAGCCCTTGAGTGTGTTGCTTGCGCGATACGGTGACATACAAATATACATCACTGCTACAACACTACACGATCACCTCCACACACGTGCACGCCTACACGCTTACACATGAAAGTGGAAGGGTTTACTTATTTCCCTCGTCGAACTGAAAAACTCTCAATTTTCCGATAATAAATATATGGAGGAGTTGCTGAGGCGTGTATGCTTGGTACACATATACGTTTCAACAACTCATACATATATGAATAGTTAGCTAGGTTAGCTAGGATAGGTCGCGATTTTGCATGCAACAGGCAACAGCCAAGCCGAGGTGTGCCGTGCACCCTTGAGCTGGTTGCCAAAATAAAATCGGCTGAGTACCTTAAGCGCTCGCCTTAGTAGTCCGGTGAAGCTGTTAAGACCTTGCTGGGTCAATAGCGTAGACATCTCGAAAAAAAAAAAAAAAAAAAATTCATAGAAAGGCTCGGCCAAGAAAAACCTCTCCCAGAGAAAATACACAAATCGTTCGTGTTGCTAAAATTACTTAAAGGCCTCTACTGACCTGACCGAGAAACATCTCGTCAAGACTGATACAAAATCCTTCGAAAGATACCGCTTCTTACCAAACAACACTCAGAGAAGAGATTGTTATTCAATTTTTTTATATTATAGGGGGAAACGAACAGGTGGGTCATCTGATATCAACTGATCACTACCGTCCATAGACACTTGTAACATCAGGGGAGTCGCAAGTGCATTGCCAGCCTGTGTTAGAGGGGAGGAGGGAAGAGGGGAGGAGGGAAGAGGGGAGGAGGGAAGAGGAGAGGGGGAAGGTGAGGAGAGGTGGGCCTCCGGCACTCTCACTGACCGCACGAAACGCAACAAAGCAAGAACTGCTACTTCACGTTGGTGTGTCTGTGGGTCGTGTGGTATTACCCCGGGCGAGCCTACCCATGCATGCTAAAGCTAATAATAGCTTGAGCATGGCTCTACCACCTTCAAAATGTATGTGTTAATATGTTAATTGGACGGTACAAGAATAGAAAAAAAAGATATTTATAGTAAATTCCATTGGAAAGCGCTATGTTAAACGTCCTGTAAACAATGCTTTTAATTGTAAATACACAGGGAGTATAGTCAAGTACCGTGGCAGTGACATTAAAGTTTGGGGGTGTTTTTTCCGGATGTGGAGTTGGACCCGTTCGGAAAATTGAAGCTACAATGGATCAATGGCAATATAAAAATATCTTACAGCACACAATGATTCCCTACTCGGAGGATCATTTGCCCGTAACCTAGATCTTTCCGCATGACCATGATCCTAAAAACACGGCAAATAGCGTCAAATGTTTTTTTAGCGAATAGCGTATATTCGTTTTAGAGTGGCCAGCAAATAGTCTGGATTTAAACCCGATAGAAATCTCTGGTATATTGTCAAAAAAAAAAATCTTAAGGAAACATAACACCAGTCAAAACAAACTATACGAAGCATTTGCTGAAGCTTAGAATTCAATCCCCCTAGAAAAATGTATGAAATTGATTGAATCGATGCTACGTCGTTCCAGTGCTGTCACTGAAAATAAGGGATACGCCACTAAATATTAGGTCTTTACCTATGAAATTGCCGTTATGTATTACAAAATTAAAAAAAAATGAAAACAAAAAAGATTGAAATGCGATGAAAATGTAACGCTAATCAGTAAACAAACGACTACTTTTGGAAAAAAAATCCATGTTTTTAAAATAAAATTAATTTGAAATTTGAATTCTTGGCCGAACAAAAATTATTTTGATTTGAAATGGCCAGTACTACAGAAAGGCAATTTCATAGCTAAAAACCTGTTATTAATTATAACTATTGGTAGGCTGTGGATAGTAGCTATTTCGTAAATAACAATAAATTTGAATCCAACAACTACTTTAAGCAGAGTCGCTAAAGTATTAGTCGAGTGGTCACTCACCGTGAGCATGTCGTGACAGTTCTTGTTGACCTCGTCGTCTTCCTCCTGCACGTAGAACTTTCGGAAGAAATTGAACGCTATCACTGTATATATATACACTATGATAGTCAGCAGCATCACCGTTAACACCAACTGGAATTAACAGATGTATTCTTCATTAACTGTTGGTCGTGAAATTAATCTATACTAATATTAAGAGGTAAAGTTTGTGAGTTTGTGACGTTGTAGGGGGTAATCTCAGGAACTACTGGTTCGATTTGATAAATTCTTTCAGTGTTATATAGCTCATTTATCGAGTAAGGTATAGGCTATATATCATTACGCTAAAACCAATAGAAGTGGAGCACCAATGAAAAATGTTTCAAAACCGGTTTTTTTTTCCTCTCGAGAGCTTCTGCTACGTTTTAGCGTTAAACCAAAGTAATAATTCTACGCGAACGAAGTCGTGGGCACAGGCTAGTTGTATATATCGTCATGCTTTTATTTCTTTTAACGCCATCTATCGGTAATTCATTCTACTACATTGTTAGCCGTACACGTGAATAATTGTATTCGTTATTTCAATTTCATATAGAATTTCATTGTGTTTAATGCCGTCTATCGACACCTCCACCTACTATATTGTTAGCTGTGTGTGTTAAATGTTTAATATTTTTATATTATTTCTTCAAACCCTAAATATTTATTTTTAACTAGTCTTACTATACACATATTTCTATAACAACCAATTGCGAAATTGCACATCTGTCAGGAGTCACTTTTATATTAAATACGGTTTAATTAATATACTAATATTCGCATATCTAAAAGATTATTTGTCTGCTATTCTCCAAAAGAACACTATCTTATTTGACTTTTTTCTTTTTTAATAAATTATTAAATTTTTTCTAGCATCGTTATGCCTTTGTAATTTTTGACCGTGAACACTCCGGCACAGGACACTGGATTACAATTAAAAGATTTGCAACAAAAGATAAAAATGTAGTCATCCCATAAAGATGATTATCTCTATGACAAATAGGTAATAACGCAATGTAATGTAAAGTATAGGGCGAACCGAGAGCCTGCAGAAAAATTGAGCCGTTACGGGATGCCTGGTAGATGTGAAACATTTAAATTGATTTGTATAAGTCATATGTGTAAAAAAACAAATTACGACAGGAATCAGCTATGTCATAGTGAAAAGATGAAGCATTACAAATTTGTTTCATAAAATAATGACTGTTTATTTATTCTATTACATCAATATTCATTTTTATTAAATACAAAGTACAAAAATTTAACTATGTGCAGGCTCTCTGTGTTTTTGACGGCAATTATCAAAGGGCGTCCGGTCATCAGCGCGTGCCGCCTCACACTAGTAGAACGAGTGGCCTACAAAACAGTTTGAATCCTATGTTATACCGATAGGGTTGCAAATGTTTCTGAGTATTTCGTTAATAGTGCAATGTTCGTGTTTTGCGTCGCCACGCCAACAATCAGGTATAACCTCCGCTTATAGATGTTTCACATAAAAAAGATGTAATTTTAAGAAAATATTAGATGTGTACAGCAGACGGACGTTTAGTAAAAATGAAAAGCTAGTTAAACCGTACCTGTTTCCCGTTATGGGTGACGGACTGCAATATTGTCCTCAGGGTCTTGAAGCCGACGGCAACATCCAGCAAATGTGCTGCGAAGAAGAAGTTGTTGAAGTTGCCCATAACAGAGAACGCGAAGTACCACAACGAGTAGAGGAACGAGTTGTCCGTAATGGTTACTCCAGCCTTCCATACTTGGTAACGCCAGTCTATGTTCATGATGCTGTGGAAATAATTATTAGTTTCCAATACTTTAAACGACATCTACATGTAAAAATACTTTTTTTTCATGATATATTTAATTATTGTATCCAGTAAATGCTTTTATTTATTTATTTTTATCTTTTAATTATTTCTATAACTTTGTAACATGTAGCAAAGTAGTAATTAGCTTTTGTTTGTAATGTGTATCAGTGATGTTATGGAGCTCCGTAACTATCGGAATTATCGGATATCCAAAAAAAATATATATCCGTAACCGATACAAAAGTTCTGAATAATTTCGAATACGGGTGAATTCGAAATAAAACATGTTTCGACAGGTTTTGTTTCGCCGCACTTGCACGCCATGTCAATCTTGTAATTAGTAGGGACGATCGATATTAGAAAAACTTCGATGTTTATATACATGTCAACATCGAATCTAAAGCATCGTTGTTCTGTAGGTGGTAGAGCCAAGCTGAAGCTATTACAAGTTTCAGCATGGATGGATCTGCTCGTCCGGGGTAGTACCACCCGACCCACTGTAAACCGACGTGAAGTAATAATGGTTGCATTATAAATTGTAATTGATTTGATTTATATAGTTCGTATTATAAATTATTTAGTTCGGCCTATAAAAGGCAAGATGTCGGTGTATCTACGCATTCCTTTGTGAAAAGTACTGTAAGCCGTAACTCTGGCTAAATAAAGAGTGAAAGTGACTATGAAGTATTTATTGGCATCCTGACTGCATCGACTATGTAGTATACAGCGGCTAACAATCATTTAGTAACTGTGGCGTATAACAAATAAAACGGTGATTATATTACAGTAATAAAAACAAGTTAAATATCAATTAACTTATTATCTCTCTCCTTTGCATACTCTCTATTTTCTTTACACATATTTCTCTGCCAGTGTCAAAATTAAAAAAAATATGATGGCAGTCACTTACTAATTGAACAATCCCTTGTTGCCTTCATCTTCTTGGGCGGAGAAGGAAGTCTTCTCCATGCCGAGCATGTTTGATATGGAATCGAAGTCGTACGTCTCGGAGTACTTCGCTCGGACTTTCTTCTTTACGAATTTGTCCCAATAGTTCACCGGGAACGATCTAAATGCATTATAATTTAAATATATGATGTGATAAATAAATTTTAGAATGGATAGCTTTTTTTTACGTGGGTAAATCCCTTATGGATACCCACCCTCCCGGGGGAGAGGATGGGTTATGTCCGGCTCGCACGGACTAAAACCCCACGGTGTACCGACAGACCGTAGTGTTTGGGGCGGCAAGGGATCGTGCTAAGCTATTCCCTTTAGATAGCCGCCCCAACGGTCCGCCGGGCGGAAGGTGGCCGCCGGGCTCCTACCTATAGAGAGGCAGACTGGATACACACCAACAGCCTCTCCTTGTCCGCCGGGACCTGTGCAATGAGAGGATGAGCCCCCAGACTACATCCCCTCAGGTCCGGCTACGGTGGCAGGAGGAGTTGGGCAAAACGCCGCCTCCTCCTGCCGGTCCTCCGTTGGCGAAGACGGCCACTGACGGGGTCCGCCTCGCGGGCCCTCTCCTCCGCCTCCTTTTGCGAGATGACTTCCTCGCAAAAGGAGGCCACTACTCGCCACGCCTGCTCGTTGCTGAGAAAGGACGAAACCACGCTCGGCAGCTACAAACCCCCTCCCATCACCGCCACCAGAGTGCGGCGCTCCACCTCCCACGCAGCACACTCAGAGAGAGTGTGCTGTGCGGTATCCTCCTCAGCGCCACACTCATGGCAGACGGTGGTCGGCTCCCTACAAGCGATCCGGTGCAGGTACCACCCGAAACAACCGTGTCCGGTGAGTACCTGCACCATCTTGAACGTCAGAGAGCCCCACTTCCTCCCAAGCCACTCTCGCAGGACCGGGCGGTTGTGTCAATTTCTATCAATAGCAATACGAATAATATAGTTTTCTGAACGTATTGTTCATGCAAAAAACCATGTTTTGAAACTTATTTTATCAATCGGTGAATACATACAGTATAGCTATAGGTTTCAAAATCGACTAATAATTTTTCAAAAACCGATTTGTTATATCTTAGGGGCAGTAAAAAAACACTACAAAAAATCGGAGTAATATTAATATTTCAGAGTCGCATGAAGGATTTCTATTTTTCACATAAATACCACAGATATTGTTTTTATTCTGATCTGAATTAGCAATGGGAAAACGGTTAAGAACGTCTCTCTTCTTTATTTGTCAACCGATTTTCTTAATTATTTTTGTATTTTTTAACTATTGACGAAAACTGTTTAGAAAAAAAAATGGAAACTTTTTTTTTCTCTAAAGCCGAATTTCGACATTGGACAAGCATATTCCTTTTGTTTGGTATCCCTTTGTGTAACCAAACCTTTTTGGGTATTAAGAATCTTAATGTTTTGGACCACTAAGAATTTTTTGGAGGACAAAAAATCTTTTGGAGCACTAAGAAAGAGAATAAAGAATTGTATTGCGATAGAGAATTTGAACTGACTTGGCAGATATGACGAGTTTGTCCCAGTGGCTCTTGAGGTCGTCGTCTTCAGGCTGTTCCGCGATGTACAGTCCGTCGAACTCCAACTTACGGGCTATCTCCTTCTCACGCTTGAAGATCGCCAGCGGCACCTGACACAGCAATAATAACACTCTTTAAAACTAAAATAACCACTATTTTCATATTACAATTTATATTATTAATTTATCGTTCACGAAATGGAGAGTTCGTTGAACAAAAATTGAAATGAACTCTGCTAAATGTGAAAACACGTGCACAAAATGACAGTTAATTTTTCATAGTTCAAACAAAGAATAATTAAAATAATTAACTATTAATACAAATAAGTATCGGTGAGAGAAAGAGAGATTTATATGATTTATTGTTTTTAAACCGTTTATAGTTTATTAACCCTTCGGCTGTTTTTTTTAAAGACTCAGATCTCAAAATAGTTGATCACGTAGCTCTAGTACTTGCCAGAGCCGCGCTGAAGCTATTATTGGTTTCAGCATAAATGGGTCGGCTCACCCAGGGTAGCACCACCCGACCCACAGAAAGGCAACGTGAAGTATCAGTGCTTGCATTGTTGCGTTTCGTTCGGTCAGTGAGAGCGCCGGAGACCATCTCTCCTCACCTTCCCCCTCTCCTCTTCCCCTCCCTCTCCCCAAACATAGGCTGGCAACACATCTGAGACTCCACCCGTGTTGCTAGTGTCTATGGATGGTGGTGATCACTTAACATCAGATGACACACCTGTTCGTTTGCCTCCTATGACAAAAAAACAATTATTTTTTTAATTTTAAAGATATTTACACTTGCGTCAATCAGTACCAAATTTGTCTATGCTTGATATGACAATGATATTATGTGGTAGAGCCACGCTGAAGCTATTACTGGTTTCAGCATGAATGGGTCGGCTCGTCCAGGGTAGTACCACCCCTCTCACAGAAAGCCGACGTGAAATAACAGTGCTTGCATTGTTGCGTTTCGTTCGGTCAGTGAGAGCGCCGGAGGCCCACCTCCCTTCGTCTTTCTTCCTTTCCCTTTCCTTCCCCTCCCCCTCTCCCACATTCCCACGTACAAGCTGGCAACGCACTTGCGACTTCCCAGACGTCGCAAGTGTCTATGGACGGTGGTGATCACTTAACATCACGTGACCCACCAGCTCGTCTGCCTCCTTTGATATAAAAAAAAAATAGTTTTTATATTAACATATATTTAAAATTCTTAACATATTGACGTATATTATTACATTACGTAATTTGTTATTGTCCAAGTTTTGTAATAAATCCGATTTTTTTTTACTTTACTGCCAACACCCCGTTTACCTGTACCTCATGGAGTCTACATAAATAATGAATACGACAAAAAATATACCTTAAGATGATAGTATCCGATGAGAATAGCCAACGAGACGACGGAATGCAGTACCGCGGCCACTTTTATCACGTGTTCCATGTAGAAGAAGTCCTCGTCTATGTGAACCACTTCTAACCCATCATCATCATCTTCGCCGCTACTTCCTAAATATAACATTATTTCTATTTCTACAAACTTCCTTGATAACCAGTAAAACGTAGGTGCGAATGCTCGCGATACGGAATTTTCGATGGAGAAAAAAATCGTAGTGGTGCCCTATTGTAATCCTGTCTAGCCACCGACCATTAAATTGAGAACCTGTGGCCAAGCACCTGTTGGCGTTGTAGGGTGTCATGTAATTAGTTAGGGTAATATACAAATTGTCAACAAGTTACGTTCGCGTAGCGGCTTGTATTGGTTTGTTGCACCAATAAACAGATATATATCAGGTGAAAGGTTAGACACTCGCAGTATTCTAAGATATGACACATCATGGTCACATTTAACACATTGTATAATTATATCAAAACAAATACTAATAGACAACAAAGAAAATCTTAGGTGAAGTTTGTTCTAAGAATTTCAAAAGTATGGATAATTACTTAAATAAACCTAGGTTGAATGACCGATGATAAATCCTGTGAGCGGTGACTCGGAGTTAACAACTTTCGATAATAAAAAGGACAATAAACCCTTTCGTTTGTTAAAGTTTCGAAAAATTATCATTTGTTAGCTGACTGCCTTCACTTTTATTACGGTGATTGACACTGTGCTCTAATATAGAAGCTTAGAAGATTGAGTATAATTTTTTTATGTTTCTAGATAATTAAGTCAAATATTGAGCTTCCATCTTTTATACTGATCTACAACGGGAATCGAGTACAGAGTATCCTGCATAAATATTGCTACTGACTAAACACTCACCTGGTATATGAAGTTCTTCCTTCAACAACACCTTATCGTTACTCTATATTCAATTCAGGATAAAGCCATAGAACTTATGTACGGAGTTAACGCATACATTAACAGGCATTGAAGCATCTCTTAACAGTGTTTCCCATCTGCTCCAAATAATTTTCTAGGTTTAACTTATTTACTAAATTACACATAGTCGCGGGCTTAGCTATGTTACAATAAGGTAATACTGACAAGTCCAACGAAGACATTTCGAGATATTTCCATACTTCCGAATGCGCTTGCCAATAACTAATTAATTTCGTCCATAGTTTTTTGGTCAGTAACGAAATAAATACAGTCTAGTATTATATCTCACCATCACCACTGCCAGACCCATGTCCAGAGCCAGATCCCGCGATGATATCACCGAGTCCAGAACCCTCATTCTTATCGACGTCCAATGTCGAGACCTGGAATTTAAATATTCTTAGCAAGAACTTCATTAATAATGAAACTTAAAACATAAAAGAATACGGTCGAATGTCGACAAGTAAACAACAATTAGTTACAATAATTAAGCTGAAAAATAAATTTAGTAACTAAAGAATCTTACCTTATAAAACAGTAGAACGAAATTAATGCAGAAGGCGAGGACCAGAGCGACGTATTTGAGATTGTAGAAGTTCCTAGCGAGGAAGGAAACCGCACGTCGAGTGTATTGTGACAGATCCACTTGAGATAGAGCCGACGATGATGCTGGGCTTTGGACCGCCTATATTATATTAAACGTAATTAGCTTACTTTATCCAAATTTTTGAAATAAAAACTTTTTTGAGCGGTATTTTGGCAGGAGATAAATTTATAATTTCGTGCCGTGACATACTACGTAAGCATGACCAGCTGTATTACGCTTACACGGCTTTCGTCAGACTAGAAAGTAATATTGATATTTTGGAGCTCATCATACGTTTGGTTGATTAATAAACTTCATAAAAAGTATATAATGATTGCTCCGAGTTCCAATAGTTATGCAAACTACACTAATGTTGATAATGTCAATAAAAAAATTCTGAAATCTAAATATTGTCATTCACACATTCATAACTAGCCTCTGCCCGTGACTTCGTTCGCGTGGAATAGATACACTAACACGCAGCAGTTCTCAAAAGGAAACAACATCCTGATTTTGAAACATTTTTCATCTGTGCTCCGCTCCTGTTGGTCTTGGCGTGATGATATATGGACTATAACCATTCTGGATGAATGAGCTATATAATAATGAAAGAATTATTCAAATTGGACCAGTAGTTCCTGAGATTACCCCCTACAACGTCACAATATCACAAACTCACAAACTTTACCTCTTTATAATATTAGTATTGATTAAAATGAAAATTCAAAATAGAACAAATTTATTGCATTGTTTTGAGTATTCACTTCTGTGGGCAGTCCTTATAAACTGCCTCGAATTTTTTATGTTATCAATGAACAGATGCGCATTCCACCTGATGTTAAGTCGTCACCGCAGCTTGTAGTCATATACAAGTAACTTCAATTGAACGGCGATTGTCGGTAGGTCTAGTCAACGCTATGAGAATTTGCTGTATCATATGCTGAGTTGAGCGGTGTTGAAATATTCTAACATTATATGTGTGCAATTCACTATGGTAGTCCGGTGAAGCTGTTAAAACCTTGCTAGGACAATACTGTAGTGAGTTCGAAAAAAAAATCACTTTGATTGTATTTTTGTTTGTAATCTTCTCGACTTCTTGTAATCTTTGATTTTTTTTTTTCGAAATGACTACGCTATTGACCCAGCAAGATCTTAACAGCTTCACCGGACTATTAAGGCGAGCGCTTAAGGCACTCAGCCGATTTCATTTTGGCAACCAGCTCAAGGGTGCTCAGCACACCTCGGCTTGGCTGTTGCCTGTTGCATGTAAAATCGCGATCTATCTTAGCTAACCTAGCTAACTATTCATATGTGTATGAGTTGTTGAAACGTATATGTGTACCAAGCATACACGCCTCAGCAACTCCTCCATATATTTATTATCGGAAAATTGAGAGTTTTTCAGTTCGACGAGGGAAATAAGTAAACCCTTCCACTTTCATGTGTAAGCGTGTAGGCGTGCACGTGTGCGGGGGTGATCGTGTAGTGTTGTAGCAGTGATGTATATTTGTGTGTCACCGTATCGCGCAAGCAACGCACTCAAGGGCTCCCTACAGAGGGATCGAACCTAGGCTTGAGCCGCTGCCGTGGGAGGCCTTATCGGGTGGATTTTTGTTTTAGTACACGGTTAATGTAAAACAAGTCTGAATATAGTTGTGGACGAGTATATTGTATTTATATTAGGAGGGATATTAAATACATTTGTTTGCTAATTAATATGATACAAAAGAAGATAAGTACTATCTTAACTTTAATATGATAATATATATCGGCGCAACTACAATAATTAGTCGATTATCAGAGTAATTTGATT
>JACEII010000007.1:7818942-7830253 GCA_014332785.1 Antheraea mylitta | reverse complement strand
TGACGTCACGCTTCTTAAAAACGCTATCGGGGGTCCCCCTCCGTCATATATAAGTAGCTTTTAAATAATGTATACCTACCTTCTTTAGATTAAAATTCTGTTTCTGTCATCCATGCAGCATTAAAACATGTACATTACTTTAGTAATGAATTCCTAAACTATATTAGCTACTAACGTTAATTAGGATAATGGAAGCGAATTATAGATATCGTCGGGCAACAAGTGTTTTCATTTTTATTTAAGTTAAAAAAAAAACGTGCTCCAATTCTAGGCTTAACATAAATACATAATAATACTAAATTCCAATAAATATAGTCACTTATAATTATTTAAAAAAAAAAAACAAGAGGTACATGTATTTTTTAATTATCATATTATATCCTATACAACATTGCCATCTGTTAAATTAGTGCCATAAGTTCACACGCAGCATAAGTGAAACTTAAAAAAAAAAAGATATATTCTTATAAATCGGTGTGTAAGGGGTGTCGAGTAACATCTTAAGACTTGAGACACCCAAGCCAACCACACCTGCACGTGGTGCACCCTGTTGAATAACGAACGAGGCAATGGCGAAAGCGGGGTGGTAGGGTTTACAGCCTGACTGGTTCGCAACCACCATGTATATGGCAAAAAGCCCGTCATAGTGACTCGTTTCTGCGCGTCGCGTTTCGGGATCAGCCTGTGCATATCCAGTACCGGGTGACTTTCATCATTATGGCCGGCATGACAGCGGCGACCGACGATGGATGAACTGTCTCTCGGTGGTCGCCACTGTTTTGGATTGTACTATGCTTAACATCAGGCATAGTGCAGTCACTATGTCGTGCTTCGATGATAAAAAAAAATGATACAGAATAGATTTGAAAAATACATAGTGTTGGTTATGATGTCTTTTCCCAGGGATTTGTAATACTCGGAAGATTCTAGATCGATCCCTTGCCGCCCCAACATCACGGTCTGTCGATACCGTGGAGTTTTAGTCCGTGCGAGTCGGACATAACCCATCCTCTCCCCTGGGATGATGGGTATCCATAACGGATTTCCCCACGTAAAAAAAGGAAAGGGATTTGTAATAATCATGCGCACACACACGTAGAACGCTCACCAAACTAAATTTTAGATAGTGCAATATGCAATGAGGACATCGTAAAAACACTGTACAATGTATTCTATCCTATTCTCTCGCATGTTAAATCCAATATAATTAGATGTTTGTCTCTTTTTAATAACTTTTTGGTTTCAACAAATTCCCAATTTCAACGGGGCTAAATGTTGATGTAATCGCTGTTCAGAATTTCAAATAAAACTAAGCAAAGCCAAGATTTTTTTTCGAACTGACTGCGCTATTGACCTGGCGAGGTCTTTACAGTTTCACCAGACTAATAAGGCGAGCGCTTAAGGGACTCGGCTGATTTTATTTATGCAACTAGCTCAAGGGTGCACGGCACACCTCGGCTTGGGCTGTTACCGATATCCCGGATCTAATCTATGGCAAAGCAAAGAGTTTTTAACAATTACTTATAATACTTGAGAGATATCAGAACTCAATTTAATTTCTAATTCGACATTATTGCTAGGTTGTTATGTTAATTACATGAATTACCTTCTTAGATTCAGCTTCAATGGCGGACATCGCGGCTTGCTGCACCGCCTGAGCTTCCATACGCTCTTGTGCTTGTTTCTTAGCTTGTTCCCCACTACACATAAACACATTATCTACACAAAGTCTATGTAGAAATTTATTTAAGGAAATTACTCTTGTATAAATAAACTAGTTTTTGCTAGCGGCTTCACTCACGTAAATACACAGTATTCTATTTCTGCGAGAACGGTGGTGTATCTCTGTATATGTAAATTTTCATTAAGATCGGTTGAGTACATAGGATATGAAAGTGTAACAGGCTATATTCAGAGCGGCCAAGAAGATCGACGAGGAGTTTATATTGGTATAGTAAAGCAATTGTGTAAGCTTTCATATTATAAAATTTCTGGATTACTTCAGTGAATCGACTCTTTAATGTGAAACATCTATAGGTAAACCTGATTTTCGACGTGGCGACGCAAAACACGAACTTTGTACTATTAAAGAAATACTCAAACACATTTGCACCACTATCTTCACAAACATAAGATTAAAACTGTTTTGTCGGCTACTCGTTCTAGCCACTGCGCCATATTTAATAAAAATAAATATTTACATATTTAAATAAACAGTAATTATTTTATGGAATAAATTTGTCATACTTTCTTTTCATTATGCCATAACTGATTGCTGTCGTAATCTGTTCTTTTATGCATATAACAATTTCGATGCTTCACATCTGTCAGGATCCCGGGACAGCACTTTTTTTTTTGTTTCATGTCGATCCCTAACTGTTATTTTATAAAAAATGGCGGTTTGCGGATTTTGGACTGAACTATAAAAATTTGGGTGTATCAACAAAACTTACCCTAATAAGTCTATGAGGGAAGGGGGACGCTGATCTTCAGAATGTTCTATACTGTCATCGAGGGATACTTCTGCTTCCTCTCCTGAAGAGGGCGTCGATGTACTAGGCGATTCGTGAGGTTTTACCTGTATCCTGGAATATCTTATATATTTATATTCTTCTATCCGTGTGTATGTGACTGAACCCTCCTAAACGACGGGACATTTTGATTTAATATTCTGTATTCATGTGGATTCAAGAATAGTTTAGATTAGACCCAGTTAGATTAGACACAATTAGATCCAGTAAGTGAAACTACGGTTGACGTCTAGGATTATTTTTACTATAAAGACATGATAACGCACACAGTACCTGCTAATATTACTATAAATAAAATTGAAGTGTATGTTTGTAATGATGCAATAAGAGCATTTTACTAGATAGCTAGGGCATCGATAACAAAAACCTTTATTCAAAATTTTTACCTACTTGTTTGTTCAAGCTAATCTCCGAGGCAGTTCCATTCATTTGGAGGCAACTTTCATTGGCAAATAGTTTATGTTATAGGAAGAAACTTAGGCTACATTTATTTTACAAAAAAAAAAAGACGGCTCCATGGAAATATAATAAACTAAATAATCAATGTCTAATACAATGTGCATCGCACACGCACGTTTACATTGAACAAATATTGTGTGCTAAATTCTACGTGAAATCGCGGGTTGTAACAGCTATAGGTAGCCGTAGCTTAGAGGTAAAAATGTCCACGACTTTATACTAATCGAACGAACGAACGATCGATGGGGGGACGGTTCAAACCCCGACATTTTTTGGGGCAGTTTATCAGGTCAGTGAGCATGCTCGAACCCTGGCTGACCCTACCATGCGGCGGACGGTACACCGTGGGATTTTAGTCCGTGCGAATCGGACATAACCTACCCTCTCCCCGGGAGGGTAGCGTATCCGTTAGGGATTTCCCCACGTTAATAAAAAAAGGGTTGTAACAGCTATTTGTAAATCATTTAATAATTGTTAAGTTCTGTGGTTTAAAATTTTCAATGATTTTTTATAAAATTAACTTGTATAAACAGCGGTCGCTACAGTTTTTATCTATACTAATATTATAAAGAGCTAAAGTTTGTGAGTTTGTGACGTTGTAGGGGGTAATCTCAGGAATTATTTTATGGTATATTATATTATGGTCCGATTTAAAAATTCTTTCATTATTATATAGTTCATTCATCGAGGATGGCTATAGGCTATATATCATCACGCTAAACCAACAGGAGCGGAGCAAAAGGGAAGAATGTTTAAAAATCGGGGTGTTTCACTCTTGAGAGCTTTCGCTGCGTGTTAGCGTTAGCCCAATAGCCCAAAGTAACTATTCCACGCGAACGAAGTTGCGGGCAGAGGCTAGTTTTAATATAAAGATGCATAAATGAACTTTCTTGTACTCACTGTCCGTTGTCTTCTTTAGTTATATCTAAACCGAATGCGGAGACTTGCAGCTGCCCGGTGTCGTCAGTCGGTGGTAACGCCGGTAAATGCCTTGGACCTGGTGGAGAATTTACATTTTTTTTCTATTAATAACCATTGACCATAACCAATTGACCATAGTTAGGTACCTACTTAGTGTTGGTTTGTCATAAACCAACCAATATCTCAAATCAGTACCCATTTCCTATTCGATTTTAAACAGGTTCAATCTAAGGTTCAATGCTAATATAATGGAACTCCTTTGAATATAGCCCATTAATAAAAAAAAAATGTGTCGTCACGGGACGCCTGGCAATTGTGAAACATCGAAATTGTTTTGTATAAGTTATATGCATAAAAGAACAGATTACGACAGGAATCAGCTATCGCATAATGAAAAGATAAAGCATTACAAATTTGTTCCATAAAATAATGATTCATATATTTTGTTACATAAATAATAATTTTTAATAAATACAAAATACAATCATTCAACTAGGCGTAGGCGCGGTGTGTTTGGCGGCATTTATAAAAGATGTCGCGTAACATAGTATACCGAGTGACCGACAAAACAGTCTGAACTTTATGTACACATAAAGTTGCAAATGTTTTTGAGTTTTTCGTTTTATTAGTGCAAAGTTCGTGATTTGCGTCGCCACGTCAACAATCAGATTTACCTTCTGCCCATCAAAAATATTTTTCCAAATCATGACAATGACGAAGTTCTGAGGTAACAAATATAAAAATATATATGTTACAAAGTATTCCGTATTCATTTACGTTCCGTCAATCGATAGTACACTCATTCGAACATACATTCATTAGCATCAGTCCATGTGAACAGTACGTTTTTATATGAGACTTATTTAAAGCGAATATCATGGTTATTGGATATACACTGGTTGAGCTTGAAAAGCGAATCATTGTGACGAGTTTATCGATCCACATTGATACATACGCACCATCCTGAATATACAATTAGTACTTAAAATCATATGAATTATAGTGATTTTGTTAAAGTTCAATAAAGTATATACTTTGACCATATTTTTTCAATGAAGAAAAATATTTCTAAAATATTAAAAGATTTTTACTAACAAAAAAAGCCAATTATATATTTTCAATGAGAAAACGATATGTAGTTTTCTTTTTCATATATCGTCTTTTGAAAATTAAATATTATTTTTTTAAATTAAATTTCAAAACATATCAGTACGTTAAATGAAAACTAGAAGAAAAAAATCTGAGGCAAAAGATCACAAATAATTAAAAAAAAACAGACAAAACAGAGAAGCGTAATTATTGTTACAGTTAAACATACAAAAGTGTATTTAAATATAAAAAAAAAACGTTTTGTACATATACAAGTCTTATACATAGAAAGTTGTGTTGTGTTAACCCGTTTTTGGGCGGTTTAGTTGTATTGTTTTTCGTTTGTTAGTGTCGTGTTTCGTCACTGCTTTTTTTTAAATAAAAAGAGCAAATAAATCCGTCATTTTCAGTTTTATTTTTGCCATAGAGAGATATAAGATCAAATTAAAAAATATGCTAAATCCAATTTTAGGTTTACTAGTAGTTTATGTTATTACGTAACATAATATCTTCAAATGTGTATGTAAAATATGAAGATAATAAAAAAAATAACAGGGTAAATTTATAGATTATATGATATGAAATACCTTTAAACGAGCAATTCTTGTATATTTTTATATTTGTATATATTCAGGATCTCGGAAACGGCGTCAACTATTTCCGTATAACTTAGTATGTAGGTAGTTTTGGGGAAGATAAATCGATCCAGCTTGATTTTATTCATAGAAAACTTTTTTAACTGAGTTTTCAGGCAATGAAAAAATATAGCTAGAATATAAAGGTAAATTTCATCGCCGCTGTTAAGACAAAAATAATTCAGATGGAAATCGGCTACTTCGAAAATCCGTCTGACCCCAGTTCGAATCCGAATAACAGCAAAAGATATACCTTTTTTTAAACATATATATATTTGGTCAACAAAAATGCTAATTTTGTGAAGCAAACCTAACAGTTTATTTTAATTAGAAAAATATTTTTATTATTATAATTATAATAGAGATATCTTTTTTTGATAATAAATGATAATTTTGTGAGGCAAACTTAATAGTTTATTTTAATTTAAAAATGTTTTAATAGCTCAGATGGAAATAGGTTGAAAATTCGTGTAATTCCAGTTCGAATCCGAGTGACAAAAAAAGAGATGTTTTTTTATTTGAAAAAAAAAAAAACATTAATTTTATAAGGCAAACCTAACAGTTTATTTTAATTTTAAAATGTTTTTTTAAGAACAGAGCTGGGCTCGGTCGCCCAGCCACTGATATGAAAATTTGCAATTAGCCCAACAAACACAAAAATAATTACATATTGAGCGCCATCTATTTTCATAAACACATAATTAACCAATGAACTATATCGCTATTATTTTTTATAATTTCTTGTGTGAAAATAATATAGAAAACATTTTTCCTTTATTAAAAATGATGGAAATATATTTAATTACTTATTCCTATCCACCTACAATACTTTTTCAACCAAAAGTCTGAAAAGTACAGACAAGTTAGATCTACATTCTTATTTGGTTCATGTATATAATACAATCGAAGATGGTAGTCCGGTGAAGCTGTTAAGACCTTGCTAGGTCAATAGTGTTCAGTTCCACAAAAATGAACAATGAAAGACGTATAGATTAAAATCGGATTTAGTTTTGTTTTGAAATACGAGTATAACGAGTCAGATATAAATAAGTATATGGTTGAGTGCAGTGAGGAAACGCGAGTGTAGAAGCGGCACACGCGTCTACCTGTATGTGTGTGTCGCGGCTTACTTTGTTGGTTTGCGAGCAATCTGTGCCTTAACTGACCGATTTTCTCCTCTTCCGTCGGTTCAGGCGGAGCTTCGTCCGTCTGCGGGCCTCGCATCAGGCCCAGCAACACGCCGAATATGTACCTGATACATCATATACCATATTCACGGAACAGTCAACAGTAAATACATGTAGGAAAATGTCCAAAAAATAAGTTTTTCAAGCTTCTAATAATCTAATTTGTTTGTTGTAGTATGTTTACATAAGGTGTCAAGAGATGGCGCTTGTTGGAAACTATACAAAACTAAAAGACGGTGTCAAGAATAGTATACGACTACGGTATAAGATACGAAACTGTAATTCTAATTCAAAATTTTTCCGACAAAAGTATATGGAGGAGTTGTTGAGGCGGATATGCTTGGTACTCATATACGTTTCAACAACTCAAACATATATGAATAGTTAGCTAGGTTAGCTAAGATAGGTCGCGATTTTGCATGCAACGGGCAACAGCCAAGCCGAGGTGTGCCGTGCACCCTTGAGCTGGTTGCCAATATAAATCGGCTGAGTGCCTTAAGCGCTCGCCTTAGTAGTCCGGTGAAGCTGTTAAGACCTTGCTAGGTCAATAGCGTAGTCAGTTCGAGAAAAAAAAAATATTCAAGTGTAGTCCGGTGAAGCTGTAAAAACATTGCTAGGTCAATAGCGTAGTCAGTTTGAGAAAAAAAAAATCTAATTCAAGTTTTCAGCGAAAACCTGTAATTTAATTTTTGGAAATAACTCATTTTTCTTTTCATCATAAATGGTAGAAATATATCTAGTTCTCATATATTCATTATTAAAATTCAATGTCATTCATCAATCATGTCATTATCAAAATCTAGTCAAGTATATCAGAAAGGAACACTGTAGTGTATTTTAAATTTACTGCTGTTTTTTTCTTTATATTTTTAACATAACGTTGAAACAATTATTTTATCTACAGTACGTGTAATAGAGTTGTGATAAAGCAAGCATGCTTGTTCAATGTTGGTAACGCAAGTAGACGGATATATTAAAAGTTATGTATTAGATTACTTGGTAAATTTGAAAATTGATTTAACGTGAATTTGCTCCAAAAGTGATTTTACTAACGCTAATTCCTTAAAATTTAGGATGGCTGATACGTTCAATTCAACATTATTTCATTTTTTTTTTATGAAAGACTATGTATCTATAATAAACTGTCAAAAATGTCTAGAAATTTGTATAATAATTATCCGTTTACTTGTTTATTGTATATATTAAAATATAAAATGTGAAAACAATAAATTACCAATGACTGTGCATCAAACAACACGGTGCCGCGTGAAAATACAACACAAACCATCATTCTATTGTTCTGTGGCTAAACTAAAGGAGTGACGTATACAGTGTCTAATGAAACCTATAGTTTCATATTAGATATATAATGAAAACAGTAACATAGTTTTGAAACACATATCACGGATTTTTGTATACTATACACAAAATTTAAGTCACTTTGGAAACAATTATTGCAGCTTTTAATTTAGTTTTTTTCTGATTAGTTCTGTTGAATGTGAAGATAGCTACTAAGTGATGTGTCAGTCGATGATTGGTAAAGATCTGTAACTATATTCGGACGTTATTATTAATTTAAATATTTTCACAGTTGTAAAACTTCATTTAATACAATAGTAAATAAATAAACGTTATACTCAATAACATAATTAATTATTAACATAAATAAATTGACTTTTGCATTTGAGGTTTACTTTGAAACGTTGATGAAATCGATACCTTGTACAGTCCTCGTCAGTCTTTTTGACCGCTCTGAATATAATCATCAGTTCGGGCTACGCCGTAATACAGTCACAGTTTAATACAAAACAGAGTTAAAATATTATTCTATGAATCTAAAATTGGTATTTATTTTCCCTTAAATTAAGTCGATGTTATACATATATTCGTATTTATGCCTAAACTTATGTTCTGGAAAATATATAGGCTGAAAGTTTAGACAGTAGCAATATTTATAGAGGACAGTCTGCACTCGATTCTCATAATAAATCAATTTAAAAAATAGGTACTTAATATATGACCTAATTATCTAGATAAATACAAAAATTATACGTAATTCTCTACGTGTCTATGTTAAAGCGCAGTGTCAACTACCGTCGGGTGATTTCACTTTCAATTAAAGTGAACGTGGGAACGGTATGACCAAAACAAAAGAAAGGCTATTAACATCGGGTCGCCCTTTACAACTTTGGGCACCGGTTATTGCACCTACGTTTATTACGATTGTGTTTATACTTTTGAAAGTCTTAGAATAAACTTGCCAAATGAGATTCTCTTTGTTATTTATTAATATTCGTTTTGATATTATTAGTTTATATGTTAAATGTGACCAGGAAATGTTGTATTCTAGAATATTGAGAGTGTTTAACCTTTCATCTGGTATATTCAGAGTGGTTAAAAATTTGATGCGCACTGTAAAAATAGCTTGAAAAATAGAAGGGTAAAATGTAAACCGACTTACCTAACAACGATTAGCACTCCATAACCTATGTAATAGAAGAGGTAAAAGAACAACTTGAAAAAGCCGATAACGAGTTCTGCCGGAGACATCTGCTGCATTTCCAAAATCTTCGCCTTTATATTGGAGGGAGAGAGAGAAGAGAACGCTGCGTAGACGCCGTCCTTCACGGACTGTACGCCGCGACGGAACGGGTCCTTGCCAGCTCTGTAAATACAAATAATCCTATGTATTTATTTCTTTACTAGCTTTTGATCGCGGCTTTACTCGCGTTTACATAGATTTCCATTTACCCTCGGCAATAATGCATTTCTGGATGAAAAGTATAGTAGTCCGTGATGTCTAAGCTTAGATTTGCATTTGTGCGAGTACCAAAAGTAGAGTCAGACCAAAAATTTTAAAGCTTTATTAACATTACATTAAATGAAAATGTCATGATTGAAGTATTCAAGAAGTAAAACTAAAATAATGGAACAAATATTTTCAAGTACTTTCTGCAAGATGCGCTCAAAATGGCCGACCTTAATCATTCTATTTGTATGTAAGTTAATTATATTACTAATTGTCTTCTTTTATGTCATAGGAGGCAAACGAGTAGACGAGTTAACTGATGTTAAGTTATCACCGCCGTCCATAGACACTAGCAACACCAAGGGAGTCGCAAGTGCGTTGCCAACCTGTTTGGGGGAATGGATATTGGGAAGAGGAGGGAAGGACGAAGGAATGGCGCTCTCTCTGACCGATCGAAACGCAACAGTGCAAGCACTGTTACTTCACGTCAGTTTTCTACGAGAAGGAGGTACTGCCCCGGATGAGCCGACCCATTTATGCTGAAACCACTTCTAGCTTCAGTGTGGCTCTACCACCTGCAAGTTTAGTTTTAATAGTGACTTTGGTCTATTATTGCCAATAACTCTTCGCATAAATTCCTTTGACTAACTGTAAGTAAACTGTATTTAATGACCCATTGGTGTAAAAGTAAGATCCATTTATATTGAAAAGATATATTAACCTCTCGTCGTCATCATCTCCCATGTACATGTAGCTCGCCTCCCGGTTCTTGGGTCCACCTGCAGCCTCCTCGGAGGCCGCCATCAGCCCCGACGCGTGCGTCATCTCGAATATAGCATCTTCGCAGAAGTTCACGAACGCTTCCAGCTTCTCCTTGTCGCCGCCTTCTGTTACTATGCTGTAGAAGAACGCTCGTTTCGACTCCTGGAATATTTATTTAAGAAATATAACATCTCTACACAAATCAATTAAAATGTCTGTTTGTATGCAAATGAACAACTTTTTAGTTTATCCATATGGATAGTACATACGACGACAAAGCGAACAAAAAAAAAGTTTTGAATTTTTTTCTGTTAATAGGTGGGTTTCCGGCTCTCTCACTGATCGAACGAAACGCAACAATGCAAGCACTGTTAACTTCACGTTGATTTTCTGTGAGAGGGTAGTGCTTCCCCGGACGAGCTGACCCATTCGTGCTGAAAACAATAATAGCTTCAGCTTGGCTCTACCACTACTACTGTAGTAACACTTAAGATAATATGTCACTATGGACTAATTATTGTTAAGTTACATTAATCTAAATAAGATCGACTGAGTGCCTTAAGCGCTCTCCTTAGTAATCCGGTGAAGCAGTTAAGACCTTGCTAAGTCAATAGCGTAGTCAGATCGAAAAAAAAGTCACGTTAACATTGTAATAAGTGTAATGTAAATAAAAAAAGTTTATGAATAATTAAAGGGTACTGTTATTTGCATCATTAAATTACCTTGATCTGTGGTTTCTCCCACTGCTCTATGTTGGACTCCTTGATCTCGAAGTAAACGCGTTCGATTCGTTTGGAACCGCCCATGATCTCGATACGGCCCAAAAACGGCTCGAAGTAGTTCAGAACCGAACCCGCGGTCTCCAGGAACCGAGCCAGTCTGAAATATCATCAACTCTATAACAATGCCACCTGTCAACTCTATAACAATACCACCAGTCAACTCTATAACAATGCCACCTGTCAACTCTATAACAAT
>JACEII010000007.1:7790174-7803942 GCA_014332785.1 Antheraea mylitta | reverse complement strand
CAATGAAGTTGAAAGACGGCGTCGCTCTAAATACACCTCTCTGCCATGGTGGGGCGAGACACGTGTAAGGTATTTGACCGGAAGTTAGTGATATTTACTGTCAAAAGTGGGCATGCTGGCGGGAAACGGAAGTGCCTATCTCATAAATAAGCTTCGAATAAGGTCAAGTCAAATTAATAGTTTAATATTTATTTTTATGAATATTTAATTTAGTATTGGAGCATGTCGTGGTTGTCTCTAAATATGACTACATTTATGATGAATCATAATAGTCCTACTTTTTTATATATTAACTAGTGTATTGTCACGTTGACGACCTTAAAAAAATAAATAAAGTATTTTTGGGAATTCAACTTCTAAGGTAGTGAAAAAGGACATGAAAATTTGTGTGAAAATCCTTCATTTTTTAATTTAAATCTATGATCAATTGCTATTTAGCAATCCAATTAGAAACTAAAAAAAACGCTGGTTTTCATTTTTTTTATTAAATAAATACCTTGCTAGAGTAATGCCAGTAGAAGTCCATGATAGATTCCTGCAGCCGGAGCAAGTAATCGACTGTGCAAATTACTACGTTCACCGTTGTTGTGTTACCGGCTTGGGTACGAAGGTAATTCTGCCACTCTACGAATATTAAAAAAAGAATTATAAAAAAAAATATGTCGTCACGGTACGCCTGATAGATGTGAAACATCGATATTGTTTTTTATAAGTTATATGCCTAAAATAATGCCTTAATGTGATAAAATCAAATGCAAAAGTATATGAACCTAAAATATCTAAATTTATATTATCAAGTGGCTTTTATATGTCATTCATAATTCTGTGTTAATAAAGCGTGGGAAACATTTAAAAAAGTACCTATTACGCACTTATAAAACACGACATTTGCAGATGCCCTAAGAAAAAAAGAACGAAATATTATTCGAGAACAACAAATTTCAGTAAATATATTATTTCACATCTAATATCTGTGAGATGCCAAAGATTCTATTCTCGATCTGACCACGCTATTGACATAGCAAGGTCTTAACAGCTTCACCGGACTACTAAGGCGAGCGCTTGCGGTACTCAGCTGATTTTATTTGACAACTAGCTCCAGGGTGCCTGGAACCTCGGCTTGGGTTGTTGCCTTGTACGTGCAATTTGCGACCTATCTGAGCTAACTTAACTATTCATACATATATGAGTTGCTGAAACATATATATGTACCAAGCATACATACCCCAAACAACTCTTATATATATTTCGTATCGGATAATTTTCTAAACTATTTCAGTTCGATAAGGGAAAGATACAAAACCCTTCCACTTTCATGTGTGAGCGTGTGTGAGCATGTGCACGTGTGTGGAGGTGATATGTGTAATGTTGTTGCAGTGATGTAAGATTTTGTGTGAGTGTATCCCGTGAGCAGCGTACTCAAGGGCTCCACGCTGAGGGAACGGACCTAGACTTGAGCCGCTGCCGTCAAATTAAGGTTATATGTTTATTGACCCACAAGAGAAATACTTTGATACAAGCCAATAAGTAACAGCTAAATTATTAGATTAATTTAAATCAATTTCTTATCTCACTCTCATATCTGTGTGTACCACACTTAAGGTTGTACTTGACATATTAACGCGTATCTTGTTGATTTAATTTCACATGAAGAAGAGCACCTCACTAGAATAATATAAAGTTGGGAACATGTACCTAAGTTATGGCCCTCGCAAGTAAGTTGTATAAATCTGAATAGAGCGCAAGTGAATTCAGCATCGTGCATGTTCTTCTCCCCGGCGGCACCCTCGAGTCCAACCCCTAAACCTGTTATATCAAAATCACATTAAAAAACACTTTAAACAATCCCCAGTCTTAGATGACACTCATAAGGATTACTTGTATTTTTTTTCATTAAAAATTATGCAAAGAACTGCATCGTTATCGGTATTTATCAGAAGATTTGCTAAAGAAAGATAAAGAATCTACCTTCGAAAAAGTTACAGAACAAAGTGAACCAGCAATAAACTTTTAAGAGATATTACACTAAAAACAGTGAACACTAGAAATGAATATTTATTAATTCAATGAATAACCGTTGTAAAACACCGTACCGCCACCTTTCCTTGAATAAAAATGAAGTTGTCATGCATTTAAGGGTAAATTGTTTTGAGAGATATACCTTCAGCTTTGGTGTTCCTCTCGAAAGCGTCCAAATCGAGCACGGAGCAGGAGTTCATGAGACCAGCTATCGACGTGAAGAACCCAACGTCCTTCTTGTCTTTCAGGTGATTTAACATTCCCTGGATATTACATATCGAGTATTCTTCAAGTTATCACAGTTTAAGTCAAAGCTATCACATAAAATGAAGTAAACATCACTTAAGTTATATATATATATTAAAATTGTTTGCAGTGTCAGCATGCGTATCACTCGATAAATTACTAAATTGAATTAAATGTCGTTGTCAAATCCATTTAGGACTCAATCCTGTGTAAGATCTAGATTACATGTAATTATGTTTACCAATACGGGTCAAGTTGTAATAGTGGATCAGTTAGTAATTGTACATGGACAGTTAGTAAAATTTGGTCTAGAAACCAATTTTATATCATGAAATGTGTAATATATTATCAATTATTATTACTATATATTTTTTACATCTCAAAAGGTCGATGAATAGTTATATCGATTTAACGGTGGCAAGGCTAATTGACTAACGTGTAAATATTATTAAATACACGTTCGTCGATTAGCCATTCCTTTTGTTTGCTTCCTAGGAAGTACATCACCATGAATGGAATTACTAAGCTCCATCAATATTCTTTATTCATACAAACACACGGACAAAGTAATCGAATGCCTGAAATCTTGAACCCAAAGTTCATTAAGTCTTTACTTACCATCTGTATATCAATGTTGCCGCCCCTCAAAATCGAAATACCCAATTGCAAAGTCTTCATAACCATGTCACTTGGAAGTCCCTTAGAAGCGGATATATGTAGCAGAACCATCTCAGCCACGCCTCGATCAGCTAAGCGGGCTTGATGAAACAGTAGCTTTTGTTTCTCCATCTCTTGCTCCTGAAGTGATAAGGTGTACGATATGTTGGGATGACTAATTGACTAACGTGTAAACACAGTTAATTGCACGTTAGTCAAAACTCAGCTCCCTATTTTTTTGTTATATCTGTACTCTTTTTTTACAAAAAAATTAATATAATGTATAAGTAATATATTCATAAAACGTGATTATTCTATTATTTACTATACATTAGTATAATTCAAGATTTATGGAGCTGTGTATTATTTACTTGGATTATCGCAAACGCTGTTTGTTGTCTTATTTGTGTAACGACATTTTCTCAGTATCACGCGAAGTTACCAAGCGAACATAATAATGGTTAGAGTTTTCTATAAGAAAAAATATTAGTAATGTATATTCCCACATACCTTTAACATTTCCATTGTTTTCTGCTTGGAAACAATATAATTGTACCGTCACAATTCAATGCCAAAATATAAAATGTATCCAATATTATCTAGTATTTTATACATGTAAAAAAATCACAATACTAGCATGAAATATTCTTATGGTGTATATTTTATTATAATTTTTCCCCTAATGTGTTTTTAAGTTTCCTTACAATAATTACTCACATGAATACTAGCTCTTCCTTCTTCTTCGCCGTCAGCTTCACCGGCACCCTCTTCTTCCTCACCACCGCCCTCCTCTTCTTCTTCGCCACAGGACCTCGTTATTATATCAGCGTACGACATGTACAGAGGATCTTCCTACAAGTACGTCAATATTCTATTAGGTATTTCAAAATATATAATATTGAATTGTAATATCATAAAATCTGATATATATATATATTATTCGTTGATGTTAGTGGTCGAAATATTCTTGACATAACTCGAAACTTCGAGAAGTTTAAATACACATTACGATATATTTAGAAAAGGCATGTGCTAAAGACCTTTTACTCCCCGCAATTTACAAAAATAATTTATGTTATTCCACTGTGAGCTTTATGTGTGAAATATTGGTCAGACTTACAAAATATAAAAAAATATTTCTTATAATATGTTGTTACGTACAGTTTCTTAGTTGTATATATATATTAATTACAATAAATATTTATGGAAAAAATATCAAAAATACAAAATTACTGCCATATTAAGAGATAAAACATTTTGTAAGGTAAAGGTAAATCTGAATGTTGTTTAAGCATAAAGTATTTAAATGTTTTAACGCCACTAGAGTCTAGATGTCGACTTATTTCAAACTCTAAGATAGAGTTATCATGTCATTTGTTATTCTTATTTACTTTTTCTACGAATATCTTTCATTAATAAATGAGTTCTTCGTAATTTAGCAAGAAATACCGTAACACATGAAGGATGTTTTTAACCTTAATACATATTACAGGATAAGAGAAAGAAAAAAAAGAGACACTAGCCTGTAAAGCGCCAGATCTCTCGGTCATAGCTCCCCTACAGAAAGTGGTGACCAGCTGTGTCAATGGATCCGGCTTCCCTTCCTCTACAACTACATCGCTTTTCTTCAGTTCTGCATCTTCGAACGATTGCTGTAATATTCACGTGTCGTTTGAAGTTATGTATTTATGGAAGCAGCTTAATCATATTCAAGATCATGGGATAGGGCATATATGGAACTAGCTTCTGCTCGCGGGTTTGTCCGCGTGAAAGAATGACTTTAGGCTAAATAACATTCTGCGGAAGCTCTCAAAAGGAGAAAATGCGATTTTGAAACATTCCTCATTGGTACTCCGCTTCTGTAAGTTTTAGCGTAATGATATATTAACTACAGCCTTCTTCGATAAATGAGCAGCTATCTAACACTGAAAGAATTTTTCAAATCGGTGCGGAACCTTACATATTACCATACAAACTTTCATCCCCTATTTCTTGTTGTTATTTTACACCCTTGAGGGAAAACCTTTGACAAACTTTGAATGTTATATTTATTCATATCGAATCAACAGCCTAAAACATAAGTTGCAAGCCTTTAGCTCAAAAAATGATTATACTTCCATATAATTTTCATCTCCCTTTACAATCTTTTTTTTGCATTAAAAGCCATGTCCTTTCCCGTGCTCTAAACTATCTGCATACCAAATTTTACCTAAATCGGTTGAGTAATTTTGGCGTGAAAGTACAACAGATAGATTGAGTTATTTTCGCATTTATAATACTAGTAAGGTAATGTAAATGTAATGGTTACCGTCAGACTCACAAAAACTGTTAAATTTTATAATAATTTCTCTGGCAAGAGCGTAGGTACCAAGGCACGCAGGTGATAAGGAACTATTGGATTACTAGGTGGATATGGGAAAAGGAGGGGAATAGTGAAAACAAGGCAGAAAAATAATTGTCAATCGCGATCGAACAATTAAGGTAGGTGGTAAAGCCCCGCTGAAGCTATTTTTGGTTTCAGCATGAATGGGTCGGCTCCTCCGGGGTAGTACCACCCCTCTCACAGATAACCGACGTGAAATAACAGTGCTTGCATTGTTGTGTTTCGTTCGGTCAGTGAGAGAGCCGGAGGCCCACGTCCCTTCCTCTATCCTGCTTTCCCTTTCCTTCCCCTCCCCCTTCTCGCATATACAGGCTGGCAACGCACTTGCGACATCCCTGATGTCGCCAGTGTCTATGGACGGTGGTGATCACTTAACATCACGTGACCCACCAGTTCGTTTGCCTCCTATATATCAAATATATAAAAAAAAATTGTTTCATTTTTAAGTAAATAATTTTTTTTAAATATACACATTGACGGAACGATAATTTACATTATTATGTTATAACTTGTGTCATAGATTGCAGCTGTAAGGTTGTAAGACACTAAAAGCATTAATAGTGTCGTAGTAATGGGTTGTGGACTCACCGTCAAATCTTCGATCATAACTTCTTGTCCAATATTCTCTTCTTCCAACCAAAGTTCATAGTAGGTTCTAGCGAATATATTACACGCTCGGTGCCTGTAATATTTTACATATTTAAGGAGACATTTTAAACTAATTTATTTGAAATCAACAGGATAGGGCTACTATATAGTAATATCAATTTCCGAAATATATTATTATTATTATTTAATTATTGAATGACAATCAAATTAAAATCGTATAATATCACTACATATAATCGAAACACTTTAATCTTTATATGTATTAGAGAATAAAGTTTCTTTGAGTCTCAAATGCCTTAAAATCACTAAATGTATCGGTAATATATATATAATATATATATACATATATATAAATAATACATATATATAAATATATATATTTATGCTTGATGGCAAGCACAGTGCACATACTGTCCATCGCCGTTCGCCACTATCATGCCGGCCTACAAAAAGCTGGATATGCACAGGCTGATTCCGAAACGCGACCCGCAGAAGCGAATCACTATTACGGGCTTTTTCGCCATATACATGGTGGTTGTGACCCAGTCAGGCTGTAAAACGCTACCACCCCGCAAAATGACTAGGACAATACGATGCAAAATTTTACATATTATGGTTCAAGCTATTAATTCTTTGTCTGACATTTTGGGACTTTGGACGTTGACATGTCTGACTTTGACTGACATTTTGGGAATTTTTAAATGACCTGCGTAATGGTTAGGAGTCTGCATATTAATCATATTTTTGCTATATACAAACCGGCTTAGTTTATACAGATGAATAGATCGTAAACAAGCGACTGCGGCGCGTTTCCTCGCCGCACAAAGCACACGCTTCCAGTTGTCGGATCGCGGTTTCGGCTTAGTAGCCTGGTTAGTCCATTGCGGCATGCACAATCGTTACGAATATCAATACGTACAGTTAGATTTTTTTATTTAAATTTCTTACGAATCTTACATTTCACATCTTTATTCGTGTATTTTGTTAATACCAAAGGGTAGCCAGTAAATGGTTACTGACCTATTATCAAAAAACCCACCAGGGAAATTATCTATTGCCGATCATATTGGAGTCTAATGGCGCCATGTTACAAGTCGTGGGGGAAACCAATCTGGATAATCCACTACACATCTTTAGGGTTTCACGATTTTGCTAGGTTTCTAAGAATTTTAAATGGACAATAAAAATAACAACGGCCATGCTTAAAAAAATTACGATAATTGGCAGACAAAAAAAAACAGAATATCATAACTTATGATTAGTATGTACTTCAGAACATCTAGAAATAAAACATATTATGCCAACCCTATTGAGTAAAAAGAAGGTTATCTTAGCAGGCGACACAATTAATTGATCAATTCACAAAGTTAACACTATTATTTGATGCACAAAAAACAGACAAGAACACAGTAGTATTTAAAATAAATAGAACCTGGGCAGAGAGTGTAGCGATGTTTGTCGGAAACATGCTATAACTGCACGTTTACGCTGAATCGAGACCACAGAGCGGTACACATTCTTACTCATTTGTTGTGGATGATCGATCTATATAATTATAAAATTGATCTTATCATATTTATATACATGCTGAATGTTTAGACAGTAACAATATTTATGGAGGATAAACGTTTTGAATAGGAAAAAATAAACTCTGAAAATATTTGCGTTAGAAAGTTACCACGTTACCATAGCAACGTATATAATACTAACGCTAATACGCAGCGGAAGCTCTCAAAAGGAAAAAATAGCCCAATTTTAAAACATTCTTCATTAGTGCTCCGCTCTTGTTGGTTTTAACATGATGATATGAAGCCTAAAGCCTTCCTCAATAAATGAGCTAACATCGAAAGCATTTTTTAAATCGGACCTATAGGTCTTGAGATTTGCGCGTTTAACAAACAAACAAACTCTTCAGCTTTATATTATTTGGTAAGACGCGTGCTATAATGGTAAATTCTCAGAATAATTCAGCAGATTCAGCGCTTCCCTGTAAGAGTTTCATTAAGATAGAATTCTTTGAAAATAGCGTTCCATAGAATATTATTTATTATTCCTCTAACAAATTGGTGGCCGTCTTATTAAACCTTTCCAGAAAGTTCGCGACTTCCTTCGCGTGTAAATGTATGTGTTCTCTCATGAGGAGTATTACATGTTTTAAAATTGTATAGACCTACCATATGGAGTCCAAACAAGACTTTGCTCATCGCCACAATCCTTTCAACTGTGTCGTCTATGATCTTCGCTTTGTTCTCAGAGGCCTCCAGCGTGATGTTCGTTTTGCTTTTGGAGCCTAACTTGCTGTAGAGATAATGTTGCCAGGACATCTCGTCCGCCGGGTCTATTTTATCGGGTAGCGTCAGTTGGGTCTTCGCAAATTCGGCTACGTCATGTTCAGACATTTTCTAAAAAAAATGTTTAAAGAAATTTCAAAATCCCACCTGGATATTTTGTGGAAAGAATCCAAAAACTGATAAAAATACAACAACTTTAAAAAAAGTGTAAAAAAATGTTGAAGAGTCGATTCCTTATATGTATATCTTCATATATAAATTTCTTCTGTACGTGTGTATGAACTGAACTCCTAAATGGTTGGAGCGATTGTAATGAAATTTTATGTGTTCCGGTGGATCCGAGAATGGTTTAGATTCACAATTGGACCCGGAAGGTGGCGCTGTGGTTGATTCTAGGATTCTTTTTATTATCAAGACACGATAACGTCCGCTCTGCCAGCTAGTATACATACATATATACTAAAATTATTTCTATCAGGGAATAATATTAACATGACAATATTTTATTCGAATATAGACGTAAGCATAATTATGTAGGCTAAAATATAGGATATATAAATTGTTCGAGACAAAACTAATTTCTGTATTACAATTAATCACACATGATTTACGTAGTCGTTCAGAGGTGGCACCACAGTAGAGTTAGCTCGCGGTTTCATATTGTCGCTATCTTTTAAAGACATGTGACTGTGGATCGTACAAAAGACCATTAGGCTTGTGAACTAAATAATTGATTGTCATTTTGTCTGTTCGTTGTTTTTGTCAAAAAATAACGAGTCGAGTTAACCAAATTCCTTTAAACACAAATAATATTGTAGTTTAGCAGGTAGTAGACCCACGCTGAAGCTATAAAAGGTTTCAGCATGAATAGGTCGACTCGGGACCGCCCGCGCCGCATACTATAGTAGTACAAGTGCACGAGACCACGCGCTCATCCTCCGGCTGCAGAAAGAGTGAAGATTGCTCCTCACCTACTGCACCGGCGAGAGAATTCTCCAAGAAGACGGATCGGCCGGGTGGCTCATGTAACCACTCAGGTCTGCACGGCGGCAGAAGAACCTGAAGACCTCCACCCGCTGCCATGATTGTAGTCCGGTGAAGCTGTTAAGACCTTGCTAGGTCAATAGCATAGTCAGTTCGAGAAAAAAAAACGCTGCCATGAACCTTAAACCTGGCAGCAGGCGACCAAAAGGCCTTTTCCAGGGCCAAAGTACGACGACCCAGCACCCGAATTCGGACACCGCACCAACCTCATAGATGACCCCAGCAACGCCTACCGGACACAGCACGTCGAGCGTCGCCCACAGCCCGCTTCCCCGGACGCCTACGCCTTCGCAAGCGCCTACGCCCATTATTACAACGAGCCAACCAACCGCCCACGCGTCGAGCGCTACGCCAGCGGAAGGGAGGCGCGAACAAGTAGATGACTACGAGAGTGACCTCATGGTGATAGCCCGTCTCCTGGAAAATAACATCCTATCAGACAAGATGGTTCGATGGTGCGCCCTCGCACTAAGGATCCAAGAGGCAGAAATCGAGAGCAAACCGCTCTCTAAGGAAGATCTGAAGTCCCTACAACGTGCCGCAAATGGTGTGTTAGACCCGCCAGAGGTCCAACAACATGCCCACTCAAGCAGTCCACTCGGCATAGCCGTAGACGCCTCAGGGAAGAAGAGGAAGAAGAAACCCAGGAAGAAAAGCGAAGGTGTCTCAAGCCTCTCTCTGAGACCCCGCTACCGTCCACCCAAGCACCACCGCTAACACAGCGTCAAATAACCCAGGCGAGGTTATACAACGTGCCGAAATCAAATACAGCAACACCCGCACCGCCAAAACCACAGCGGAAGACTTCAAGGTCACCCGCTGACCCAGTTCCCACGACTAGAACACCTGTTGGATTAACAGGTGCGACCTCCAAAACATCGCAGTCAATAACACCTGTTACATCAGCAGGCACGACATTGACCCAGAGACCCGCTCACATAAACCAAACAACGGCATCGAGCGCAAACTACGGCGCAAGTGCGCTGCCCGATCAGGGGGCCTCATGCCGGTATAGCCGGCCGAGTACATACGCACTAGCGACCTCTGCAGCCAAATCGAGAGAAACTCGTGAAGTTACCGTACGAGAACCACCCGTGGACCAATCAGAGAGCGCCACCGACGAGAATGCCGTGGCGCACGGTACAGCTTCTATCGCCCAGAGGCCAGCGGAACCCCAAAAGAAAGAGAGAGCAAGATATCCACCTCTCATCGTCGAAACATTCCCTAACTGGGCGAAATATTTCAAAGAAATATCAAAAATATTAGGAAAGTCACCAAAAGCAAGACCTTACGGCGCGGGGGTGCGCTTCCTGCCAGATGACCATGACGAGTATCGTACAGTACACAAAAATACTTGTATGACTTGGAAAAAATAGAAGACATCTCCTGGTTTTCATACTCGTTACCAGAGGAAGAGAACTTGAAGATCGCCATAAAAGGTCTCCCAACAATGACCGATACAGAAGATATCCTCAGAGCACTGGAAGAGAAAGGCTTCGAACCAGAAGTGGTCAGAAACATACGGGCGCGCGGCGACCGCCCGGGGAGCATTTTCTACGTAGCTCTCAGAAAAACACCAAATCTCATACCTGAAATCTATAACGTCACAGAAATAATGAGGATGACTGGCATCAAGATTGAGGCCTGGCGGGGCAAATCAGGCCCCGCTCAGTGCCATAGATGCCAAACATTCCGACATAGTTCTCACCATTGCCACAGGAAACAGGCATGCGTCAGATGCGGCGGGCCGCACTTCGCGGCCAATTGCGACCGGCCTAAAGAAGCGCCAGCGACATGTATTAATTATGGGGGGGCCCCACCCGGCCAACCACTCACAATGCCCCGTATGTAAGAGAGAGGCACGGAACAAGCGAGCCGGGACTCTGACCACCACCGGTCGCAAGGGACAACTCATCACCCAGCAGAATACAGTACCAGAGACAGCATCCGCATCCCTAATGGCCCCGGCAAACAAGCCGGTGGCACGTGGGGAGAAACCAGGGCCCTCTAGGAAAAAGAAAAAGACATCCGCCCAAAAAAGGACAAAAGATCGAGAAAATCCTGTTGAAAAAATAACAACCCTTATAGAAGAAGTCAAGAAATGCCTCCTATCAATACAAGAGATAGAGGGCGCGCCTAAAGAAGCACTCAGAGGCCTCCTGAAGTTAGTACCCAAATAATGGATAGTATGGCCCTCAGAACCATCCATTGGAACGCCCAAAAGAGGAAAAAGAAAACTCCTAAGACAGCCGACATCGCGTCATACTAGAATCGATGCCAGAGCTTCAGAAATCCAAAATACCAAGACATACCAATCTTCTTGCACGCTTCCTCGTCCACCCGTTAGAGCTGGACATAGGCAGTCGTGCCAATGAAAGCGAAAAATCAGGAAGCTATAAATAGTCGACTGACATTAAAAACCGACGCGCCCGAAATAGATCGAGCGCCGAAACAATAGCCACCGAAAAGGGCAAAGCCCTGAAACGGTTTCCCCGCACCGTCGCATAAGGAGGCGGCGCGAAAAGATATTGAGAAAGGTCGACTCGTCCCCGGTACTACCACATGACCCACATAAACACACCCACTTGAAGTATCAGTACTTTCATTGTTGCGTTTCGCTCGGTCAGTGAGGGTGCCGGAGGACCACCTCTCTAACCCTCTTCTCTCCTCGTCTCCTTCCCCCACCTTTCTCCAAACACAGGCTGGCAACGCACTTGCGACTCCTCTGGTGTTGCCGTCTATGAACGGTGGTGATCATTTTACATTAGGTGACCCGTCTGTTCATTTGCCTTCTATGATATAAAAAAGTTACCTTCAAGAATCTGTCCTTGCAGTGCTGCACGAGCTCCTGCTCCCGGCCGGCGAAGAGATTCAATCCAACAGGCAGCAGCCGCTTGAGGCACGCCACCATCAGCGACGCCTGCACCTCCTTGTCCTTGTCGCGCTTCTTGTCGCGGTGCTTCTTCTTCTTCTACAACCATTACGTTACACAATTCACTCACTAATAACCTATTCCCAAATTGTCCGTGACTCCTACATTATTTATTTAGTCGGTCATGAAAAAACCCAGAGCTGGCTATTTCTTATTGCAGTTATTACTATGTTAATTTACCCGAGAGGATTCCACTCCATCACATAACTTATATAAATATACATCCATAACAAAACAATAAATAAAAATTAATTGCGTGTCATTTCAGAACGGCTGTTCTTATTGGATAAATTCTTTTCTGTTGTTGTGATTGTCATGACTAGCTTTGTAAGAAATGTCTTTTTAAAATCATATAGAAACGTGAAAAAATTGAGTAAATACATCTATAGATAAAATATTTATGCCCACGACTTCGTCCGTGTGGAAACTTATGCAAAAAACTGTGATTCGTAAAGTCATCTGAATGTATTAAGTCCATTTACTTCTCTACTTTTCCCTCGTATTTATGCCGCGTCGTCATTAAAACTACAATATATTTTGATATAGTTGACCGATTCTAATGAAACAAAGACTAAGTTACTCTCGGATATATGATTTATGATTTTGTTGTTTCTAAAAATGATTGAAACGTATTTAAATACTTATTTCTAAACACCCGAAATATGTTCTTTCACGAAACTGTACAGGAACGTTAGATATACATTCTTATTATATATATAGATGGAGAGAAGGTAAATGAGTGAGGGGGACCTAAATATAAAGTAAGATGAACGTTTAATAGTTCAGTTCCTATTTTATTTCGTTACTGGTTCGGATTATAAAGATAACATTTGGTTTCATTTAGTTCGTCAGTACATTCGTACGGATAACTAGTAATGATGTAACAATGAATACTGATTTTACATTTGAAATTAATACACTTACATTACACTCTTTATTTAAATTTTTACACCTATATTGGCATATAACATCAAATTTTTATTATTATTTATTTAATATAAACAAATTATTTGCGCAAAGGAAATAAATAATTTATTATTCTAGTCAAGTAAAAATTTGTTATAAGCTGTGAAAGGTAAGAAGAAGCAAGTCATAAGTAACGGATTGTTTATACATAATTATATGTAATGTATAGTATTGTAAATCTCTTTAATATGAAAGAGGAACGACATAAAAGCAGTGTAAGCGAAGCATACCTTGATAGTAGATAAACCCAAAACAACATATATACTACATGAAAATAATACATACTCGCACCTTGCCACCGCTCTGCGGTGTGCCATCTACCACGGCAGTGACGCGCCGCGTCGCCGTCGGCATTATGAGAACCTTAAATAAATTCGCTTTCCTAAATAAAATAGCCCGTTTATTTGAGAAAAAAAAATGTAATATTTCTAAATAACATTGTAAAAACTTGCCTACAAATTTCAGAAACAAATGTAATTTTCCTAACGTTTAAATAAGTCGTTTATAGATTCGTGAAACAAACGTAACTTTCCTAACATTTAAACGAGTCGTTTGTAGATTCGTGAAACAAATATAACTTTCCTAACATTTAAATAAGTCGTTTGTAGATTCGTGAAACAA
>JACEII010000007.1:7745527-7773208 GCA_014332785.1 Antheraea mylitta | reverse complement strand
TTTTTTTTTTTTTTTTTTTTTTAATATACGAAGTTGGGTCTGTTACAGCATGACATTATTAACGAAAAAAGGGTTCCACTAAATCTTCCCACTACAGTACGATCATGTTTTTTTTTTTCGAAATGTCTATGCTATTGACCCAGCAAGGTCTTAACAGGTTCACCGGACTACTGTACGATCATGTAATGTAAAGTAAATAACCAGTAATGTAAAGAGATAAAATCGCATTTGTCAACAACCGGTTAATCATGTCAATAATATTGAAATACCTCCGTCATCTATTTCATTCACTCACTTTTTATATGGAGATATTTACCATTTTTTTAGTTTTCTGTAAGATTTTCAAATAATTCCTTTCATAAAAACTTTCTACTGACAATTAGATATATATAAATACAACAAAAATGATTTAACGAAGTAGATACGGCTGTTCTGTAATGGTGCGCTTACAATACATCGACAATGTGTTTTTTTTTTTAATGAATCCTTCAAAATTCGCATACATTTACTAATTTAAATTGGTAATAGTATCGGCTGACGGTGAAGGAACACATTGTGAGTAATCCTGAACTTGAGAAACTTTCTAGTAGTACTAATGTATCTGGGAAAACTATATGTCAGAATTTGAAATCGCCAATACGTTGTGAGCTGTGATGATTAAAAGCCAAGAACTTCCTTCCAGAAGAGGCCTATGGCTCTGCAGTGAAGCTCTACAGTATAGGCATATGCTGACGATGACAGGCTATGACTAACTACTAAGAGTAAGTGAATAAGAATTGGTGTCATTTTCTTCATTAGTACACTCATGCAAAACCGGACCGGGTACCTAGTTTAATACAAAACTATTGCGGTGTTACGGTTACGGTATTGCGGTGTACAAAAAAGTTAAATACGTATTGAATACTTACTTTAAAAAGGTTACGTTTTAAATACACCGCACTCGCTGAATGTTCGCCATCTTGCTCTTTTGTCTCGCTTTAGTTATGTTAGGCTTGCGAAAAAAGGATAATGGAAATGCCTCGAGCGAGTGCGGTGCATTTAGTATGAAACCATTTTAAAGCAAGTATTTAATACGTATTTAACTTTTTGTAATAACGCCGTTAAAGTTTAAAAAAACAACGATTTTGTAACCAAATACGCGTTAAACGGTGTGTATTTTCTTTCCATAAAGAAGTGGTGTAAGCGGTGATTATGCATATTTTTTACTATGTGCAAAATATATTGTTAAAATAATAAAAGACCCAGAATATAAGTTAATATATAGTATAAACAAATTCAGTAACATTTCGATCAGAAAATCGATCGCGTGAAATAAAATATGATTAAAATTGAACCAACCAAAGCGGGTTTGTGTCTCTCTATCTCTGTTTTGAGGTATTTTCTATCGTGCGTCAAAGTCGCATCAGTTCCTAGAGTGTACAGGGAGCCCAACATCTTGTATGACGCCACTTGAATCTCATCCACTGAAACAAAACAGATATGTAAATATTATACATTTTTTTTTCTCGAACTGATTACGCTATTGACCTGGCAAGGTCTTTACAGCTTCACCTGACTACTAAGGCGAGCGCTTAAGGCACTCAGCCGATTTTATTTTGGTAACTAGCTCAAGGGTGCTCGGCACACCTCGGCTTGGCCGTTACCTCGAAAAACCTGATCTATCCTAGCTAAACTATGCTAAGCTATACATGTATCCATTTTTGGATCATGCAATTAAAATTGCATGATACAAAAACACAACATGTCTGTACAAAGGTACGTTATATAACTACTACATATAATTTTCCTTATTACACTACTCTTATACTACGCTCGAACAATATTGAAAAATGGGTAATAAAATTCAAAAGCCTATAAAACATATATATGGGTGATTGTAAAATTATTTACTCGAAAATATAAATGTGGTCTTACATTTGCTATACTCAAGTATTTTTAGTTTTAACTCATGCTATTCAGGTAATCTTTCAAATGTTATTATCTAGTATCATCCCACTGTTGAACGCCTTCCGTTAAATTACCAGTGAAGCTTATGGCATTTTATTGTTTTACGAACTGAAGGAAAAAGAAATAATTTTTCAGGAACGAAATAGCGAAGAAAGAAGAATTTATAGCCGGGATGAAAGAATTTTCTCGGATGTCATTAGAAACATATCGAGAGTCAATAATGTATTACAAGAATTGATAGCAAATTATGAACATCTACAAAAAATATATAAATCAGAAGAAAACATGGAAAAAGATTATTCAACAGACGGAGAAATTGACGAAATATTTAAAACAACAAAGACTGATAAGAATAACAGAGGCCGATTTATAAATAAATCTAGAGATAAACCAAGAGAAGTCAACAACTTCCCAGCTACACAAATCATTTGGTCAGATGATGATGGAACTGACGATGATTCTTCTGAAGAGAACAATACTCAAAAATCTAAATCAAATCAGTCTGAAAGAGAAAGTATAGCAACAGAAATAAAATCTACTCCAGTTAAGAAAGCAGAGATTATTCTAGAGAATACATCTGATGAATTTAAAGAGATAAAAGAATATCAAATTGATGAAACACCAAAAAAGGATAAAGTATCGTATACTAATACAAGTAAATACAATAATACAAAAATTAAAGAAGATTTACAGTTTGCGAGTATAAATAAACGGCCTAAAATGAAACTCACAAAGGAAGCTTCAAAGAAGTCAACAACTAAAAGGAAAGTTACAAGAAAACTACGATACTATAACGATAGTAAATCTGATCATGATTCAAGCGAAAGTGGCGTTACGAAGAAGATTAAAATGATAGTCTACTCTGAGGCATTTTCACCGAAGACGATTTGGAATGAAATAAAACAAAACAAACCGATAAATCTGAAAGTTCAGCAGGAAACAATGTATGGGACACAGAAACGTATAGATTGGAAAAATTCGGAACCACGGTTAAGAAGCGTTGATGGGAAAACTGCGTTTAATAGTATTAATAAACATGAGGTAAAGAAATGTACAACTTATCTTTGAAGCTTAAAAATACATGGTCGGGCATCGTTTTAAGGGCAAGGATACACAATTAGCCCCTTTTAGCAGTTGTTTGCTAAGAACTGATTTAATACCTTCTATGGGACTTGTTAATAGTTTGTTACTACAAGCAGTTAATAGCTTTTAAAATAAAGCACCCGAACGATAGAGCTTAGCTTGGTTCTTTAAGAAAAATTTTCAAATCAAAATATACTGTTAGGTTTGCCTCACAAAATTAGCATTTATAAACCAAAAAAAATATTTCAAAGATATCTCTTTTGCTGTAACTCGGATTCGAACTGGGCTTAGGTGGATTTTCGAAGCAGCCGATTTCGATCTAAGCTATTTTTGTATTGACAACGGCGGCAAATATAACTTTATATTTTAGCTATATATTGTTATTGTCTGAAAACTCAGATAATTTTTTTTCTATGAATGAAGTCTAGTTAGATCGATTTATCGTCCCCGAAACCACCTACATACTAAGTTTCATGGAAATCGCTGACATCGTTTCGGAGATCTTGAGATAATATAAAAATATACAAGAATTGCTCGTTTAAAGGTATTAGATAGATACCAAAGTCAAAAGTACAGTAAATCTGAACCAAAATGATGTCAATTTGATTAAAAGCATGCATATTTGAATCATCTAATGCGAAGGTCTTTCGTACCATCAATGCACGTTCACTTACGAACACTCTATATTTGTTACATTTTGACACTGTAAAGGCTGCTTAACTAACAAGCCATTAGGTTTCGCCCCTTAATTTGTCCACTATTCGAGAGTAGATTACTAAATTGACTAACGCATGAACATTCTTGCATGTAGATGTACGTTAGTCTATTAGCAATTCCAGTGTCGATATGTTTTCTATTCACATTGTAATTAAAATAAATTAAAAATAATGGACAAATGAAATAAATTAGTCATCATCATCATTACCCTTATCCCACCTAAGTAGGGTCGGCACAACATGTTTTCATACTTGTCATGTTGTGAAGTATGATTTAATTTGAATTTTTACGTTCGGCCGTCTGCCTGACACCAACCCTTCTAGGGTTAAATAAATTAATTAGTATTAAAAAAATATGAAGTACAAATGGATATTTAATGGGTAATCCATTTCAGAAATTAGAAAAACCAGAATCATCGCAATCCACAGATGACGAGGCTAAAGAGATGTTAAAAACTAATGTATTGAGGCATGCTTATGGGGATGCTTGCTTAAAAGTCGTAGTTAAGAAGTGCTATAAGGTAAGGATTAAGTTTCTAAACTTAAATTTGGTTAATAAAACACTTCATAAATATAGCGAATCAAATAATATCGATGACTGAAAATTATCTTTACTCGTTCTATTTTTCTTTTCAAAAATATAGCTAGGCTTCCAATAAACACGTTAATAGCCTCTAGGGAGTTTTACATACAATATTTTGATTTTAGGCTTGCAAACACGCGAGCAAAGCAGTGTGTACACGTAACTCTTGTAAAAGTAAGTTAAAACAAAAATTTAAAGAATCTTCGAAAACGGGATGCATTAAAGAATTTAGACCCGCATTTAACAACAACGCAACTAAACCAAACAATATGCGAGCTACGTGTAAGTATTTTATAGCAAACTATAATATAGATGATCAAGAATGTTTACTTCGTCCACATCAATGTTTCCAAAACTTTTTAGGGCATGCCCTACCTTAATATTTCTAAGATTTGTATGCCTTCCCCCATACATAATTTCTAAAGTCATGTCGCGTCTATTTTTAAATTGCGGCCCTTAACTAGAAAATTGCTCCTCTGTGTGGCGTGGGCCCCACGTTGGGAAGCACTGGTCTACATCATTTATCGATTTAAAAATATCACTACGTATTATAAAACGAAGTCCTCTGCCACGCCTGTCTGCCTGTCTGTTCGCGATAAACTCAAAAACAAAGACAGACAGAAAGATTTTTTTTTTCACAAATATTAAAAAAGTACAAACGCTTTAGATTTACATTCTTATTATATGTATACTAATTATAAATTGTTCTCATTGCTTCAGCCGACTTCAGTGACGCAACTAGGAGCGGATTATTAACAGTCTGTCACGCAAATGAAGTACAAACACCTAAGGTACTCCTTTAAATTCTAACGATGTTATTAAAAAAAGTTAAATACGTATTAAATACTTGCTTTAAGTTTCGTACTAAATGTACCGCGCTCGTACGAGGCAAGGTCGCATTATCCTTTTTTCGCAAGTCTAAACTAACCTAGCCAAAGCGAGACAAAATAGCAAGATGACGAACATTCAGCGAGCGCGGTGCATTTAAATCGTAACCTTTTTATAGCAAGTATTCAATATGTATTTCACTTTTTTGTAATAACACCGTACCACTTTAACGTCAATAATATAATGAATCGTAATTAATCAATTAATAAATAGTAGTTTCCTCAATACCTACGTTTATTGCCTATGTATACAAAAAAAAAAATAAACTATTTCTCACAAATAAAATAAAATAAAATAAAATAAAAAAAATATAAAATATAAAATATAAAAAAAAAAATATAAAATATACGAAACATCTCGCTATAAAATTAATAAAAAAATGTAAGCAAAACTGGCAAAGAGAACAAGATATTGTTTTATATGATACTAGCTGTGACCGCAACTTGGTCTGCGTGAAATCTATGTAAAAAAACAGTGATTAATAATGTGAATGTGTTAAGCCCATGTCTACTTTTTCTCGTACTTATCTCGAGCCGTCATTCAAATTACAATAACTTCTGATAGAGTAGACCGATTTTAATGAAACAAAGACTTAGTTATTCTCGAGAATATGCTTTATGATTTTATTCTAAACGCAGTACTTTAACCGTGATGCGTGTTTATACAAACAGACAGTGAGACAGACAAACATTTCCAAAAATGATTGAAATGTATTTTGAAATGTTTTTTTTTTTTTTTTCACGAAAATCGACAAAGTACAGACATCTAAGATTTACAATTTTGTAATATGTATAGATATAGAAGATATATAATAATTTACATGCAATCTATAATTTGGGGCCTCGCGAAACATTAAAGACTAAGTTTCAGGAATTCGATATTTTTACTATGACCTCCCAATATATTCTTGGGAATTTGATATACGCCCGCAAAAACTTAGATAATCTGGATTTAGTAAAAGACCGACATAATGTAAATACTAGAAATAATAACAAACTGGTCACTCCATGTTTTAGAATGACTAAGACCAGTCATTGTTTTTTAGGTAATGGTGTTTGATTTTATAACAAAGTCCCAAAACGCATTACCTACTTGCCAGATAATAAGTTCAAGTATTATGTGAAGCGAGTCTTAATTCATAAAGGCTATTTATAGGGTGGATCAATATGTGAACGACGGCGATGTCTGGAAGTGAGGCCTCTCTCTGTGCATCCACTAAAAACGAATGTAACGTCATATGTTTACTATATTGTAATTATATTAAAAAAATGTATTATGAAAAGATAAACCAGATCGAATTTCTTGCCGATTCTTCTCGATGACTGGATTTTATTCCGAACCGGTGGTAGTTTTGACGATCATAAGTGTTTTTTAGGGCCTAAATTGAATAAAGGGTATATTGTTTTTGACAGCTAAGAGCCTTGAATAACGAAACAAAATTAATAGGCCCGTATTGGGCCACAACATACAACAAGAAGCTGGGTATCCTCAGGGATCGATATGAGAGGGCTTGCAGACGGGCTTCAGCGAAGAAATGCGTATCTGCCTGTAACTACGCCTCTAAGAGCACTTGCGATATTTATGCCTGCACTAATCGCTTGAAGGCAGCCTATAGAACGTTCTGCAGGAAGCAGTGCCGTATTGCCTATGAAGTAGGACGCTGGAAGTCATCTAGTGAAAGTGACGATTCAAGTAAAGCAGATAGGAGTTCTGATACGTCTTTCTCCAATATATAATATCCAGCTGTGCCTGCGACTTCATCTGCGTGGAATCTTTTGTAAAAGAAAACAACGAGTAATAAAATAATCTCAATGTATAAAGTCTATTTACTTATATATTTATATCTCGTACTTCAAATAAAATGTAAAAAGTACAGACAGGATTGACATTCTTACATGTATAGGAAATATTATACTTAAAAATTGTGTTAAAACCGACGTCTGATGTGTAGTCCGGTGAAGCTGTTAATAAGAAATTGTTAGGTCAATAGCATAGTTAGATCGAGAAAAAAAATTACCGACATCTAATTTATTGTTTGACCTTGTTCGAGATTAAAAAACGTCCATAAAATTGTAGTTTTAACTATTCCAAATACACATATGCTGAGTCTTTTTTATTCTCAAACTGACTACGCTATTGACCTAGCAAGGTTTTAAAAGCTTCACCGGACTACAAAAAGTGCATCTTTCTACTGTTTAGCCGATATTGTTTTTGTTCAGTACATACATACATTAAAACGATTGTTTTTTTCACACTATAAGTTAAAGCCTTAAATCTTAAGTCGCCTGTTTTGTGCAAAAATCGCGACCTATCTAGCCCCCCCACGGTGTACGTCTTCCGCTATGGTTAGGGCGGCACGAGATCTCTATAGACTTCATCGTGCCGTCCCAGCGGTGTGACCCAGCAGCAGAAGTGCCGCCGCCGGATCTCGTCTTGTAAGGAGATAGCCGGGTACACATCGGCCGTCTCCTTCTCGTCTGCCGGACCTGTGCAATGGGAAGGTAGGGCCCCTGACCCACCCATCCCTAGGTCTGGAAATCGCGACCTATCTGAGCTAACCTAAGCTAAGCTATCTAGATATACGTTTTGGGGTGTAAGGGGTATCGAGTAACATCTTAAGACTTGAGACACCCAAGCCAACCTCACCTGCACGTGGTGCACCCTGCTGATCAACGAACGAGGCAATGGCGATAGCGGGGTGGTAGGGTTTTACAGCCCGACTGGGTCGCAACCACCATGTACATGGCGAAAAAGGCCGTCATAGTGACTCGCTTTTGCGCGTCGCATTTCGGGATCAGCCTGTGCTATCCAGTACCGGGTGACTTTCGTCATTATGGCCGGCATGACAGCGGCGACCGGCGATGGATAATCTGTGTCTCGGTGGTCGCCACTCTTTTTGGATTGTACTATGCTTACCATCAGGCATAGTGCAGTCACCTTGTTGTGCTTAAAAAAAACGTATGCATGTATACCAAGCATGGACGATACAAAATATCTTTCACAAAATACGATGTCTCGTCGTATAAATACTTATCTACACTCATCCTTGTATATTACTAGACAAATACAGACAAGCATATTTACACACAACTACATACAGTTACATTTAAAAACTTCTTCTTCTTACCCTCATCCCACTAGAGTAGGGTCGGTACAACATGTTTGTCATGTTGTGGTGTATGATTTGGCTAAATTTTTACGATCGGCCGCCTGCTGACATCAACCCTCCTTGGGATTATTTTATTATACCTCTATATGTTTATGATTATCATACATAATTACGAAGTTTGATAGGATCTTTTATATTCATAATTTTTCTGTAGCCTTTAGTTTACACTATTTCCGACGACTTTATTCAGTATTCGCGGTTTCAGTGTTTTTACAGCACTTCCAAATACATATGCCAATGTTTTCCTACAGTTTTATCGGATTAAATAATTACTGGTTTTTGTTCAACGTTGGTGACTGTCATGACCGAATTCGTTTGCGCGGCTTCAAGATTTTGTATCACGTAAATTGGTGTATATTGACTAAAATTAATAGCGTTGATATCTTTCGGGGTTTTAATATAAAATTAGATACAATAAATCATTATAATAACATAAAATAATATAGTTTTCACTATAATAAATACTAAATACACTTAAAATGTAATTGGTTATAATGATATTATTGGTAAAGAAGAGTGTAATTTAAGAGTTACTTACGCAGCAAATCAGCTCCATACTCGCAGTTGGCTAAGTGGTCGAACATTGCAGTGAGTATTGGGAGGAGTACTCCATTAATATACCCGAGCGAAGTGGACGTCTTGAGATGGGTACCGCGGAGGTGTGCGTATTTTCCCTAATAATAAAAAAAAAAACGCTATCTTCATTCAATTGGTCCAAAAACACGGACTTTTTTTTATATCATATAGGAGGCAAACGAACAGGCGGGTCACCTGTTGTTAAGCGATCACCGCCGTCTATAAACATTAGCACTCCCAGAGGAGTCGCAAGTGCGTTGCCAGCCTGTGTTTGGGGGAGTGGATAGAAAGGGAAAGGGGTTAGAGGAGAGCGGAGGGGAGATGGGTCTCCGGCGCTCTCACTGACCGAGCGAAACGCAACAATGCAAGCACTGTTACTTCACGTCGGTTTTCTGTGAGAGGGTGGTGCTACCCCGGTTGAGCCGCCCATTGATGCTGAAACCAATAATAGCTTCAGCGGGGCTCTACCACCTACAAAAATCTGACTTAATCATATGCATGGTATAGTCCTCTTCAATATTTTTGGACGCTCTGAATAAAGCCCCAAGTTTGCGCGATTGTGTAATTTAGTCAAGATTGTAATACAAAACAAAAGTAATTCTAAAAGGAATCTAGGATTGCCATATATCTATGCTTAAGTTGTCTCGACCCAAATTTGTGTTCTGGGCAGGTATACTCATAGTGATCACAAATATTGTCGTTGGCTATATGTACTACAGAGTAATTTTAGCGTCGTAAAGTAACACTTCTAATTACACTCTATAATTTGTTTTTAGGTTTAGATTAAACGAGAAGAAAACCTCAAAGGCAAATTATAAGATACCATTAGATTTGGTTTTTTCTGAATTTTAAGTACATTCAATATTCAGTGTCGCGAAAATTAACTGATGTGCCCATTTTCGTTGTATTGCTTTCTTTTTGTAAATTAGCTTGCAAATGCGTTTTTTAATTTGGCGTACTTCGGGAAGAAAAGCTCATAGGTATAGAAAAAAAACGAAGTGTATTTTTTTTCTTTCATTATGAATATAATCATAGGGAAAGAAAAAAAAAATGAATGAAAGTGTTTTGTTTACGTGATTTCTAAACTAAATATCGTGTCTTTTTATGCTTAGAATCAGATATAAATATACGGAACTCTGAGTTCTAAGCATGCTACGAAAGCTTTTTTAAACATTTAATGGAAAATCTGTAATTTTCGAGATCTATATAATATAAATTTTAATAAAAAAAACGGTTACATAAAGATGCCTAGTCTAGTATTGACAAAAATCAATCATTATTACAATTATCCAATTCCCATTGGTTTTTAATATCTTCCCTGGTAGATATTTAAAATCTAAGGTGCAATGGTAATGAAAATAAGGCTCATTTGTAAATATCCTCTTTACAATCCTCTAAATAGTTTATAAATGACCGAGTTCTGAGTTACCAACAAAAAAACTATACAATCGTAATTAGAAACCTCTTACTTTTTGATATCGGATACAAACGATGTGTCATCTAATCACTGCATTTTTAATTGAATAAATCAAATTTCTGTGTCGGGTTTTTGTGTATATAGTTCCCTACCAATCAACTTTATTACGGCGAAGTCGGGTACTTCACTTAGTGTATGTTCCTCGCGATCAATTCTAATGCATAGAAGTTAATGAAAAGTTGTTTCAGGACATAATGTAACCCTTTATCTGATTTTTAAGTACCCAGATTTCAAAATGTATTATTATTAAATTTTTATTATTTCACGACACGTATTTCATAATTTAGTAAAGTTTGTATAAATGAAAAAAATAATGAAAAATACATTTTCTATAAAAATTATGATTTAACAATAAAAAAATTGTATTTATTAAAGTTTTGAAATAAATAAGATTTTTTTAAAGTCATAGTACCAACTGTTTATTGACACGTACCTCATGAGGTCTACATTCGTTTGGACGGAGCATTAATTACATGGGGTATTAATGTAACTCAAGTAGGTATTAGTATATGTATATTTTACCTCTTGCAAATTGAGAATTGTGTGTCCAAGATCATCAGCTACATTATTGAAGAAGGTCAGCATGGATGTCCTTATGAACTCGGGGCAGTTCTTCACTAGAGATTTAGCGTCTATACCCTTGACGAGTACTTGGAGACAACGCACTGTGATCCTTACATCAGGACCGAAAGCGGCTAACCTGTGGGAGGAAATCGAATTCTCTGTATGGTTACGTACATTCTTCTTTTTCTTATTTTGGCTCCGCAAAAGCATTTGCCAACGTCAATGTTTTGTTTCAATGGAGATTACAACACATTTTACACAATAAGTATCATGTGATTATTTAAATGTTTCAACAAGATGGTGGCTTCTTTGTTAGAACTTTCCAGGGAGTTTTTGTGGCATCTCAGAATTCATGCTTTGAGGTATTATTTTCCATTCACTTCGCTTATGCACAATCAACGAACTATATTATATAAAACACCACCAGTTTATAGAATCAAGTAATACAAGATTATGAATAAAATATAAAATCCACTACATCACAGACTAAAATCCCGCCAAAATCTCCAATTTTCTTTATTGAATAATTAAATTGTTAGTCACGTTCGAACACTCAATTAGGTTGCAAAACAACATCATTGCAACAGATTAAATATAGGAATTGTGACCTAACAAACAACTTTATTCCAAACGGGCATCCCAAGAACGTATGTAAGACAAGGGCTTACTCATTACCCCTACATTTCCCAAAATAAATATAGATTTCTAACTGTGCCCACGATTTTATTCGCGTGGAATATTATATATGAAAAAACAGAGGTTAATAATGTCATCTGAATGTATGAAGTCCATTTACTTATCTACCTTTCTCTCATACTTACGCCGCGTCGTCATTAAAATTACAATAACTTTTGATAGAGTGGACCGATTTCGCTGAAACAATGAGTAAGGTACTCTCGAGGATATGCTTTATGATTTTCTTATGGTGTGATTTTACCGATACTTTAACAGTGATGCGTGTTCATACAAACAGACAGACAGACATTTCTAAAAATGATTGAATGATATTCTATTACTTATTTCTAGACAAAAATCTAAAAAAAACAGACACGTTAGATTTACATTCTTATTATATTTGTATAGAAGACACATTAACTGATACCGCGATTTTGTTACCGTTGTTTATTATCTCAACCTCTAAAAATGTCGAAGAGCGCCTACAAAGTATGTATTCTTATTTATTATATACAAATACTTTTTATAAAGAATTTCAATGATCTAGAATTTTTTTTCGTCATAAAGAGTTTCTATTAAACAAAGGGAAGATAGTTTCGTTATAACGAATGACGTTCTAAAGAGATTACAGTGTACCTATAATATCATTTATGTTATAATAGATAAATAGGGAAAATATGATATAAAGTTTCGGTAAAAATCTAACTATGCCATAGAGAAACTTCCATTGTAATATTGGATGGTGGATTTTCGCAAAATCACGCCTTCATCAATCCAATAAATTTTAATTATGAAATGATTATAGTATTAACGGATAAGCTCGCTAATGTACGTATTAAAAATTTGCAATAATGTATGAATTAACTAATACCTGGATCTCAAGAGACTAGCGAGTTTGCAGAAGAGTGCCGCCACCATCTCCTTCTCCTTGAGACTGGCGGCGCCCACGTTGTTGGTGGCGGTCGCGACCGCTATGAAGTAGTTCCGATGCGTCGAGAAATATTTCTCCATCAAAGGCAGTACTACCTAGATAAAAATAATCACACATATATCAGATTCTGTAGATTCTAAAACACGTTCCAATTATGGAATTCTTAACGTGTATACAAATTGAATCACAGAATTTCAAAGAGACGAACTTCGATAGAAAATAATTCTAAACACGCCAATGTATGAAACTGTAGTCAATTTTAAAGGCACTAATTATCTATATATCTGATACGTTTAAACGAGCGATTCTTGTATATTTTTATATTTGTATATATATTCAGGATCTCAGAAACGGCGTCATCTACTTTCGTGAAACTTAGTATGTAGTTAGTTTCGGGGACGATAAATCGATCTAGCTATATTTTATTCATAGAAAACTTTTTTAAATGAGATTTCAGGCAATGAAAAAATATAGCTAGAATATGAAGTTAAATTTCGTCGGCGCTGTCAAAACAAAAATGGCTCAGATGGACATCGGTTGCTTCGAAAATCTGTGTAACCCCAGTTCGAATCCGAGTGACAGCAATATATATATATATTTTTATTAGAAAAATATTAATTTTTTAAAGCAAACCTAACATTTTATTTTAATTTAAAAATGTTTTTTTAAAGAATCGAGCTAGGCTCGGTCGCCCAGGTACTGAAAGTTTAATCAGTAAATTATATATATGTATAATTTAGGTGGTTATAAAAATAGATGTTTATATGAGTCGATATTAGCGTATATATAACTGCATCATTAATAATACTTTAATGTACAAATTATATCTAATGACAACTAATGGCGAAAACAATAACGTTTTAAATCAATATACGATATTAAGCATATGTTTCTATAACTAAACAGTTAAATTTAATCCACAGTATGCATTAATTGCTTATTGGCATTCAACCTGAACATTTTTGTAGATTAATCTTAAGGTTCAGTACCTCAAATACAATATAATCTATATTAATAATGGCAATGTTTGTGATTTTGTAGAGGGTAATCTCAGGAACTAGTAAACCGATTTTGAAAATTCTTTACCAATAGGAGGCCACATTATTTGTGAGTATCATAGACTATATATTAATCCGAAAAATTAAAAGATTTTTTTGTGGTAGTCGGATTTGCAAAGTAAGTCTGAGAAAAACCGGTCGAGAGATAACATTTCTCACGAACGCTACCTTAACGATGAAAGATATATGGTTGAGTTTTAGAGAAAAATTGTAGAGCCTGACAATGCCTACAAAAAAGTCAACGACAGAATATGATTAACTTTTATATTTTAGTCACAAACATTTTTTTTTTTCATTAAAATATGTAAAGTGATTTTTATTGGTCACATTATCAACAGCGATTATGAATTCTTATCCAAATAAACAACATTCAGTAGTAATCGAATCATATAAAAATATTTACCACCCAATGAAGTGGGCACGGGTCAGTTAGTAATTATATACTTTTTCTACTTAAAAAACACAATGATCTTACATCAATGATAATAATGTCAAAGGAATAGTAAAGAAAATAGTTAGTGCTAATATTTTTCACAAATATTTTGAGGTTATGATTATTACAACTTCTACTTAACGTTATCCCGGCCTGGTGCCAGAGTCCACTAAAACTTCTAATAATTTAATATACTATGTTTATTCATTAGACAACAAATGATTTCGAACACTATTATTATCTCTTATCGCAATATATATGTGAGCATGCAAACATGAGAGTGCTTTATGTAGTTCATACTGGAATACAATAAAAACAAGGAAAATTAATTTCACTGTCGTTTCATTGTTACAATAAATCAGAAATAGTTAATAAGCATACCTAAATAGCTATTAAATTATCAAATATTAATAGTTTTATGCTAAACGATTTAATGACGGTCTACTTTTGATGTCTAATGACTGGCGTCATATGAACTTACTTCTGGAATATTCCGTAATACAAAGCATTGTAAATGAAGTTTTATTTGATATTCTGCCATACAATGCTATGAATCTAATTGTTTATACTGCGATATGTGTATAGAATTAAAATGATTACTTTGTGGCACTAACGTTATGTACCTTCCTGAAGTATTTTAACTCCGATTTGTGTTGCTTGTAATATAACAAAAACACACAGGTAGTATATTAGTTAAGTATTCTATGGAACTCTTGTGAGTTTATCTACATACTATTGTTATGCGTGGTTCATTTAACAAAGGTATAAAACAAAATAGTTTTTATTAGCTTCTAAGCTTACCATTTTAATCACATATTACTACGGCTACTAAACTGTGTCGGTGTTATTACAAAAAAGTTAAATACTTGGTTTAAAAAAGGTTCCGTACGAAATGCGCTGCGCTCGCCCGAGGCAAGATCGCGTTATCCTTTTTTCGCAAGTGTAACCTAATCTAACCAAAGCGAGACAACAGAGCAAAACGTCGAACATTCACCGAGAGATCTCTTTAAAGCAAGCGTTCAATACGTGTTTAACTTTTTTGTAATAACACCGTGTATGTTTACAGTAGGACCCGGTAGGAGGTGCCGTCATCCAGATCTATTTTTTTACCAATCTTTTTATTGTTTTTTTTGGACTTCTTTTATATCGGTTTTTTTAATGCTTACATAAAAAAATCTCTCAATTTTACCCTCCCAGCACCTCTTAAGATCTGCGACGTCAGACCAATATCTATCTATCGGGTCCGCTAGTATATATTAGTAACTTCAATGTGTCTAAAAAATGTAAAAATTGTAGTTCTAATTTTCCATATAAACAAATCAATTCTACCCTTAATCAACATAAAAAAAAAAAATAGAAATATATAAAATATAAGCCACGTGGAATTCGTAATAAGCAATTAGCTTTTTCAGGGTCAGTATAATTTTTGTGATTGATTATAATGTTTATTAAAGCAATCCTTTATTTTGTAGTTCCAAGTCTTTGTAACTTCCGAATTGTAGTAACCCCACGTATTTAAAAAAATATATAAAGATAACTGGCTTTTTCCCCAATCCATCCCCAATACATACATACCTTAGAGAAAAATTTAATATCTCTTGTACTAGTCTTGAAACTGCTTCTCCTGCTAAATGTGGTGGAAGGCTTCAACAACTTCATATTTATGGTCGCTCTGTCCGTGTACTGGATCAGTTTCTCCAGCAATGAATAAGCGAACCGCAGTTCGATGGCCACTCCAGTCGTGTTCTGTTCCGTGTCGCTCTGGGGCATTTTGCTTGGGCGGTGTAACTTGTAGCCTTGGTATTGGAGGTATTTCAGGAACTCCTGAGAACGTTCTCGATCCTTCTTCTTCTCTTTGTCCGTTAGTAAATCGTACGGCACGAGTTGGGGATGGATGCCACCTGGATAGAAACAAGTACAGTTTAGCGGTGTTATCACAATAAAAGTTAAATACGTATTAGATACTTGATTTAAAAAGGACCAAGAGCATCGCGCTGGCTCGAAGCAAGTTCGCGTTATCCTTTTCTCGCAAGTCTAACCTAACCTAACCAAAGCGAGATAAAAAAGCAAAATGGCGAACATTCAGCGAGCGCATTGCATTTAACGCATATTCTTTTTAAAGCAAGTATTTAATACGTATTTAACTTTTTTATAATAACACCGTAGGAGTTGAATTATTGACACAACTTTACACACATAAAAGTAAAATATCTTTCTCGGGACTAATTTTGAAACTATTTGAACCGATTTCGCAGAAATTTTTACTTGTAGACAAAAGAGTTTTCATAGAATTATCCATACTAGATATCACTGGGCTTGTTCATAGGAGCTAAGCAGTATTTATAAAATTGAACAGAGGTTACTTATAATAAAAAAAGTCGTACAACCTAAACAAATATAATGCATATAATTCAGGTAACGACTCGTCGACCGTAGGAACAAAAAATAATGGAATTCTAAGAATAGCCTGTCGCGAATTCTGTACTTTCGTTCGGACAATGACGTTAGCTGTCCAGTATTCCACCCTCCCTTTTATTGAAAGATATGTTAGCGCGAGAAGATGTACCCTAGTTGAACAATTCTGATGACTCTGAAGTTATGAAGGTCCGTCAGTCTAATAACAGTTACGGGATATTGTGGATTACAACCTAAAAATGGCCATAAAGAATGGAAATGCAAGCGCTATAAAAACAATAACCGTCATTAAACCAAAATAATAATTGAGCAGTTAATATTTAATAAATTACTAATAAAAAAAAATGCGCTCACGGATACGGTTTTTTACGTATACAAAATACTACATGTAAGCAAAAAAAAAGGTGCGGACCAAGAGTCTGCAGAATAGGATAACAATTTAAAAAAATGTGACCGTAATGTAATGTATGGTAGCAAATTATATTTATTCTTGTTTGTATCAGTATAAAATAAACTTCTTTGGAGGCAAACAGCATTTCAGTCTTCATGAAAAAAATTGTTACAAGTGTTTAGGAGAAAGTAACAGAATATACTTCAATCATTTTTAGAAATGTCTGTCTGTCTGTATGAACACGTATCACTGCTAAAATATTGGGTTTAAAATAAAACCTTACCAAGAGAATTAATAAAGCATATCTTCGAGAGTAACTTAGCTTCTGTTTCATTGAAATCGGTTAACTCTATCAAAAGTTATTATAATTTTAATGATGACGCGACCTAAGTACGATGGATAAGTAGACAAGCAAATGGATTAAATACATTCAGAAGAATTTATTACTCACGGATTTGTGCACAGCTAAGTTATTATTACAATCACTATTAAATAACAGGTATTAAAATTATTTCAAAAACCTAGGTAATTTTTTAGGTTAGTTTATTTACCGCCATTGACGACAAGTTCTTCCTTTTTCTTCTTCGCCCAAATGTCATGCGCGTTATCGGCCAACCTCTCCGCCATGTTCTGCATCTCTCTCGATAGAGTCAGGTTGGTCATATCGACTGGATGGGGGTTGTAGTTAAATGGAGTTGCAGAGTCGGTCTGATGAAAGGTAAATAGAAGAATTCAATTAATTTGAAAATTTGTAATCTATCCGGTTTGTAAGGTTATTTACTTGTATTTAAAGAAATTTAGTATCTCATAGAATATGATTTCACTATGAAATCATTCGCGAGATTACGTATTGCATACAAGCAAAAGAATCCTAGGTTTTAAGTTTTTACGTTCCTACGTTTTTTTTATGTCTGTCATCTGATGTTAAGTGATCACCACCGTCCATAGACACCAGTAACACCAGAGGAGTCGCAAGTGCATTGCCAGCCTGTGTAGAATTCAATTAATTTGAAAATTTGTAATCTATCCGGTTTGTAAGGTTATTTACTTGTATTTAAAGAAATTTAGTATCTCATAGAATATGATTCCACTATGAAATCATTCGCGAGATTACGTATTGCATACAAGCAAAAGAATCCTAGGTTTTAAGTTTTTACGTTCCTGCGTTTTTTTTATGTCGGTCACCTGATGTTAAGTGATCACCACCGTCCATAGACACCAGCAACACCAGAGGAGTCGCAAGTGCGTTGCCAGCCTGTGTTGATGGGAAAGGGAGAACGGGGAGGTGGGCCTCCGGGGTGAACTAAATATCATTTGCATTTTTTTTTTTTTAAATATACCATAATCCATACATTATTTTCGTGATAAATGTTCTTATAGTATCCTACTGTATGTTGGAATATATAAAAACTGTGGGTTTCTCATAATTTGGAATCACCTTTATATTGTGGGCTGGCGTGGTGATTATGGTCATATGTTCCTTTGGGGAGAAGTCTATGACCTTCCAGTGGGTTACAGATTGATGACTGAATTAAATGCTTGTTTTTGCTATCGTTTTATTCTTGCCGAATACGTAATTTGGATTCGGTTCATTGGGTTATTAGAACAACCAAAGCGTTAATTACAGATTAGATACTTAAGGCTTATGTGAAAGCTCTTGAGTTGACCGAGATTTATTAGAATGGAAATTATCTATACTAATATTATAAAGAGATAAAGTTTGTGAGTTTGTGGCGTCACGTCGTAAGAAGTAATCTCAGAAACTACTAATCCGATTTAAAAAATTCTTTCTGTTTTATATAATTAATTTAAAGAGGAAGGTAATATATTATATATCATCGCGCTAAGACCAATAGGACCGGAGCACCAATGAAAAATGTTTCAAAAACGTTTTTTTTTTTCGTTTTCAGAGCTTCCGCTACGCGTTAGCGTTAGCCCAAAGTAACTATTCTACGCGAACGAAGTCGCGGTCAGAGGCTAGTTATACAATAAAGTCCTCTGCCACGTTTGTCTGTCTGTTCGCGATAAACTCAAAACTAGTAAACGGTTTTTATGCGATTTTCACCAATAGATAAAGTGATTCATGAGGTAGGTTTAGGTATATAACTTGTTAAGGTTTTTTACTATCAAGCGGGACTCCGTCCGCCGGGTTAGCTAGTGGTAACTAAAGAAAAAAAAGGTTTTTTACGCCCACGGTAGTCCGGTGAACCCGTTAAGACCTTGCTGGGTCAATAGTAGTCAGTTCGAAAAAAAAATAATAACGTCCACTCTAGTGTATATGTATGGCTATTTATTAGTAAAGCTGCAGTAAACAAACATACCATAATATCGGGTGCACGCTGTCTCACGGCACCGCGTAATGCGAAGTCACATGGAAACAAACACATGCGGACACATATGGTATTTAAACTGCATTCATTATAAAAATATATAGTGAATTCATCTATATATGACTAGCTTTGTATTACCCTAGATAATATATTACTGTATGTCCTTTTTTATACTCCTGACAACGTATATATAATTAGTATAAGTAATAAATATTACAATATTATACATTATAAGTTATTTCTATAACAAAATCCCTAAACAAGTTACTGTTTTGACGGATAGTGAGTTCAGGAGTCGTGTCAAGCGGGTTTTAATTTTTTTTTTTTTTACTTTATTTTTGGCAATCAATCTTTCCGATTATTACTGCCATTGTCACGTAGTCAACAATATCACAAGCTTCGTGTCATCATTCCAATATTAAGCATCGTGTGAATCCATATTCTAACAAGATGGTGGATCCCTTGCTAGAACCTTCCAGGGAGTTTTTGTGACATCTCAGAATTTCATGCTCCGTGTTATTATTTTCCATTCACTTCACTTATGCATAATAAACTAACTATATTACGTAAAACACCACCAAATTTACACAATATAGAGTCAAATAACACAAGATTATGAATAAAATATAAAATCCACTACATGACAGACTAAAATCCCGCCAAAAACTCAAGGTTTTAATATTTAAAGGCTATTATAGGGTGGACCAGTATGTGAACGATTGTGACGTCTGGAAATGACACTCCTCTCTGTACATGCACTAAAAACTTTGTACCTAAATTATACTTTGTAAAAATATGTAACATGAAAAGATAAACCAGATCGAGTTTCTTGCCGGTTCTTCTCGATGACTGGGTTGTTTTCCGAACCGGTGGTAGCTTTGACTTTCATAAGAGCCTTCTCAGGGCCTAAATTGAATAAAGGATATTTTGATTTTGATAAAATTCATAACAATCGGCTGAATAATGAAAGCATGAAAGGCATGAAGGCATGAAATATAAAAAAAAACACATTCGCATTTTAGTCATGTGGCATGAAGAACCCATCGATTATAAATAGGCCATATTTTGCGAAAAGTTATAATCCTAATCAGGACTGGATTTCTTAGGGTAGGTGGAAATGTTGTCGATCAAGACAGACCTAGCAAAGATCTGTGTTCGCAGAGTCTTCTTAAATTGAGCTTACTTGGAATGAGATGAAACGTGAAGCCATCAACAGAAAGAGATGGAAAAGCATCGTGTCTGCCCTTTGCATCAACAGTTTAGGGACAAAATATCAAGAGTATCCCTCTTGATATTTTGTCCCTAAACTGTTGATACTTGTAAGTATACTAATTATATATACTCGTATGTTGGGTCGAGGATAAAATGGCGTCGAATCATAACTATGACTTCACTGAGCATCCTCGCTCATATAGTAGGGTTAATCACATCTACAAATACTTGGTAAACAATATGGAGTGTTGTATTTTTGTATAGGCTAACGTTTTTATTCGCTTGCTTTTGGTTGATTGATTGATCGAATCATAACAATGACGTCACTATGGATGACGTCATACTTCTGGATAGACACGGTGTAATCTTCGTTCTGATATGATAGAAACATATTCCAACGAATTCTTATTTGAATTCATAATTTGACACTATTTTTAAGTACATATCTCTTATCACATATAGTTGAATTCACTATTGATTTTTTGTCAAGAATAGTGCTATTATACAAATATTTGTGCAATGTTGGATGATTTATGATACCCAGAGACATATGATAAATTGGAATATAATTCACAGGCTATTCAATGTCTACACAGAATATTAAAACTATAAACCAATACATATGCATCGTGTGGTATACACCGAAAAGGGCCTTGAAGATGGAGAGTACATATAAAATACACTATAGATGTGTATTATTTTGATGTATATTATGTTTAATAGTAAATTATAGAAACATAAATTGTTAAAATATTAGAAATAAACTCTGTTATATTTACTTGTAATTCATAGAAGATAAAGTTACTGGCGATTGTGTTTAAAGTAAAAACAGTATCCATCGTTAAGATACAACGATAGAAGTTACTTTTGTATTACAGGGAAACAATATAATAAAAAATATACAACAAAAAGCTAACGTGACGCTCTGTTCCCAGGCGGTCACCCGTCTAAGTATTGTCGCGCCTGACATTGCTTAACTTCAGTAATCGGACGAGAAACGGTGTTTTCAACACTCTAAGCGACACACTGTTGGCCCCCACCACTTTTCCTCACTTAAAAAGTTTGCGGATCATAATTTCAATAAGAATATTTTTATAAAGGTTTGTGGTATGTGTGTTTTTAAATGTAGTGAACATTACATTTATCTTTACCTAAGGATTTTAACTAGTATTAGTCCTATAATTGTATAAAAATTATATATTAACAAGGTATTAGAAGGTTACTCAAGATACTTACGCCTCCCGACTTGGACTGACGTCTCATAGAACTACGATTGTTGCTCGGAATGTCGACTTCGGAATGCTCTACAGACCAGCCAATAGCAAGCAGAGCCTTCAGCGATTCTCGTACCGGTTCTTTATAACGCTCTTTTTCCTATAACACGTTCTCTTGATCTTAATACCTAATATTAACGTTAAATGTAGTCTAAAAATATGCAAATTGTAAATGTAATACTACTTATTTACGAAATTATAGGATTCTATCAAAGTTTAAAGTATTCCCTTCTATGCCTAATCAATATTTTTAGATAGAATTGAAATGTAAATACATACGTAATCGTTCAACATATTGTATGGTTTGAGACGCGGATGTGTCTTCTGGCTGTCGGACCACGATTCACCGTAAACCCAACCGTTTTCTATTTTCCTGCAATAAATGCAATTAATACTGTAAAAGCGAAGTTCCTTAACGCTGCGGGAGTTACTTTTAGGAGGGGGAAAAATGTACTTATTCCTAAAGATATAACAAATCTATATCAAGGAAAGTGGAGCAGCGAGTATCTTTTTTTAATGTGTGGTTTTATGAAACTACGAAGCAAATGATTTTTTTTTTTCGGTTCCTAGACATTTATTTGAAAATAATTCAATTTTGGATATTAAAATTGCGGTCTTAACCTTTGACTTCATAATTGGATAACGGAAAGTACCTGGGTGACGAAGCCTAGCACGGTTCTTTAAAAAACATTTTTAAATTAAAATAAACTGTTAGGCTTGCCTCAAAAAACTAGTATTTTTCTACAAAGAAAAAATATTTAAAAAGATATCTCTTCTGCTGTCACTCGGATTTCAACTGAGGTTACACAGATTTTCGAAGCAACCGATTTCCATCTGAGCTATTTTTGTTTTCACATCGCCGGTGAAATTTAACTTTATATTCTAGCTGTATTTTTCATTAAAAACTCAGTTAAAAAAGATTTCTATGAATAACATCTAGCTAGATTACTTTATCGTCCCCGAAACTATCTACATACTAAGTTTCACGGAAATATAGGACACCGTTTCCGAGACCCTGAATATATACAAATATAAAAATATACAAGAATTGCTCGTTTAAAGGTAGGTAATAATATATATAGATTACAAAGGAAATTTCATTGTGGACAAGATATAAAACATTTTAATTTGATTATGCGTTTTAGAGTATGAATTATATAATAAATACAATAAATCAGATACAATATTGGCGTTGGCTGCTGCTGAGCGCTTTTCATTTTAACCCTACTCCGTGGACGTGTGCCCGCTGTAATGCGACATGCAATAGATGAACTAAAATATTTCAGTCGATGGAAAAAAACAATAAAATTATATTGGTATCTCACCTTGAAGCCCACGCGTCGTGATAATGTTCAGAAAACTTCTGTACTATAGTGTTTAGGTCATTGTTAAGAGCCACGGATGATGTGTTGATCGGTTGTGGATCATACTGTGGGTTGTCTGAACCAACTGTAATTATAACAATTCCTCATTACTTACTAGCTTCAAATGAAAATTCAGACATATTATGATTTTCAAATGTATATGAGTAGTATACAAAAAAAATAACAAAACATAAAACAGCCCATAAAAAACTATAAATAAATAGACCAGACTTTTTTTTAACCATAATCAGGTAAAGATATTTAGTTTTAGACAAATTTGTAAATTAATTCATTTATTATACATTTCTTACTCGATTTTGTGGAGTTCCCTAGTTTATCTTCGGAATACAAGGTAAAATGATAATGAAATTAAAATGAGATACCCTTAAAATAACTTCCTAGTAAGAAATTATTTTTTATATAGGTTTAAAAAAACTGTTTAAAGTGCTGAGACAACAAATATTAAATAAAAAAAAATATAATCGAATTGAGAATCTCTTCATTTTCAAGTTGATTAGAAATCAAATGCGTCAAAACTGTAAAATGGTATGATACAAATTCTTTTTGTACCTTTGACTTATTTTATATATAAAAAAGTATCCTTTTTTATATTATATTTGAGTTATTTGAAAACAGTTACGAAATTCTTTTTTCTTTCTCTCTGAACCGATTATATTTATACTTTCTTTGTTTACTAGCTATTGACCGGCTTTAGTATTTATCAATAAAAAAAGAGTCTCGTTTTTTGTTAAACATCTTTAAAATTTAATTAATTATGATCGAATTTCGACTACTAGACGATCAGTTGGTTTAAATTCACCGAAAGATTAAAGTAATATAGTCAGCATATATCTAGAGATACAGTATAATTTTCAATGCCTACATTATAGATCAACTTTACTATGCCATTTTCGACTTAATAACGTTCATATAAAAAAAAAAAAACATAACAATGTGTGTACTCGTATATGAGATCTAGTTTACCTGAAGTGTGCTCTTTCCCGTAGTATTCGTCATCATAGTTCTTCGAAAGTGAATAGTCCGGTGGTAGCGCACAACCTGTTGAAAAATATAAAAAAATGCTTTAATCATCATTACTGAATTTAGAAATATAAAAACACTAGCGGGCACGGCGGACGCTGTCCTGTCCTGATAATAAAACAAAACCTTGAAGTTAGACACATGCTGTACCTTTTTTGTAGACATTATCAAGCTCTACAACTTTTCTCTAGAACTCAATCATATATCTCTCATCGTTAAGGCAGCGTTCGCAAGAAATGTTTTCCTTCGACCGTTTTTTCCCCAACTTACTTTGCAAATCTGACTAACAGATTTGGTATCTATTATACAAAGATTAACCCCCACAACGGTACACAAACTTTACCTCTTTATAATATTTATCTATACAATACCAATAATTAACATCTATTTATATATCTAATACCTTTAAATGAGCAATTCTTGTATATTCTTATATTTGTATATATTCAGGATCTCGGAAACGGCGTCATCTATTTCCGTGAAACTTAGTATGTAGGTAGTTTCGGGGACGATTAATCGATCTAGTTAGATTTAATTCATAGAAAACTTTTTTAACCGAGTTTTCAGGCAATAAAAAAATATAGCTTGAATATAAAAGTAAATTTCACCGCCGCTGTTAAAACAAACATGACTCAGATGGAAATCGGTTGCTTCGAAAATCCGTGTAACCACAATTCGAATCCGAGTGACAGTTAATTTTATTTGGATTAAAGTTAATTTTATGAGGCAAAGCTAACAGTTTATGTTAATTTAAAAATGTTTTTTTGAGAACCGAGCTAGGCTTGGTCACCCAGGTACTAATATTTAATACTAGCTGACCCGTGCAACTTCGTCTGCATCAAATTGGTTATCACTGGTTTCAATTGTATTTTTAAACGCAAAAAAATTAATAAAACTGGTACCCGATCACAGCCACAACTACTGTTTCCAATTTTGAATCCAAACTTATCCACGGACTCACTCAAACATATACCCAGATTATATGAGATTTTTTTTAATTAGCCTAGAACCCGTTCGTAGCGTCATCTACCAGGTTCAATTGAGATAAAAACTAACCTACATAAAGTTAAATTTCTGTACAACTTACTTTATCATAACTATCTTCACTTGTATTAAAACCTTTTTATACTCCATTGTATTGAAGAAAAATATATGAACACTGCGTTGAAGCGTCAAACATCGCGTCGAAGTGTCAACTGTCATTTGCTTATTGTCTAAGAGTTAGAAACTGTTGCGAAAACGAATTTTAAATCTATTTCCAATATATTTTTTATAAATAATCTCTGTATCACTCACAACATAGTCGCCATCACCTTTTGGTAATTTATCTATGTTGATATGTTTATATTGTATATTATTCTACGTTGTTACACTGAATATTTGGCATTAAACTCATAATGTGTATTTGTCACACTTAATATTGGCGAAATTGCCTACATAGGCAGAGGCCATACCGGAAAGAATCAATCAAGCCAGCTTTATACATTATATTCATCCGAACTACCTCCGAGCTACCTGTTTGGCTACCGGTAAATGTTGCATTTATTTGTGCATATTCGTACCTTTACAAACAAAAATATTGATTTTTACATAATTTTAGGATGGTTTTTTTTCACTAACTTTGAAACGTTATTAAAATTATAAAGACATTTTAAGTACAAATTTTATTTTTCAGACTAATTCAGTTATTTACTCAGTATTTAAACCGATTTGTTGCTATTAAAATAATATGTGTATAAAACAACTTAGCTATAGCTATAGTTTAGTGCAGTACTGGCTACACGATAAAGATAGCGATAATTGGAGCAGCGTATTTTATTGACGCATATATTGAAGATGGCGTCAGCCCTAAGCCATACATTTTCGTTTATCGTTGTTCATTCCACGCCCGCGTAACCACAGATCACACCGCCGTGGTTTGGGGGTAAATTTCGCTCCCACACACCAGATTAGGCCCCCCTCGGCATCGCCCAAAGCCTAGGTCTGTTCCCTAGGCGTGGAGCACTTGAGTGCGCTGCTTGTGCGATACAGTAACACAAAATCTTACATCACTGCAACAACATTACACATATCACCCACACACACGTGCACGTATCCACGCTTACACATGAAAGTGGAAGGGTTTTGTTTCTTTCACTTATCGAACTGAAATAGTTTAGAAAATTATCTGATACGAAATATATAAAGGAGTTGTTGAGGTATGTATGCTTGGTACACATATATGTTCCAACAACTCATATATGTATGAATAGTTAAGCTTAGGTCAGATCAAATAGTTCGCGAATTGCACATTTCAGGCAACATCCCAAGCCGAGGTGTGGCGTGCACTCTTGAGCTAGTTGTCACATAAAATCGGCTGAGTGCCCTAAGCGCTCACCTTAGTAGTCCGGTGAAGCTATTAAGACCTTGCTGGGTTAATAGCGTAGTCATTTCGAGAAAAAAAAAGTTGTTTCATTGTATATGGTGAAATCTTAAAATCAATAATGTTTAATAAAATGAAATTTGTTCTTTGTTATGGAAAAAAATAATTGGTTTGAAATTAATTCTTTTTATTTATAAAATATATCAGCGGGCGTATGATTGTTTATAAAAAAATATGTCTGACTGTGATAAATTCATGTTTTTAATTGCGTTTAAAAGGTACTGAAAAAAAAATGTTCCTAAACTTATTCATAAATCAAAATTTATCGAATCAAAATGCGCATTAAAAATACAACGTTAATCAGCTACCAGGTGTCCTAAATTCTGTCTATTAATTTATTGGAATTTTTGTAGGTGCTAGTGTCACGCTGAAGCTGTAACTGGTTTCAGCATGAATGGGTTGTCTCGTTCGGGCTTATACCACCCTCTCACAGAAAACTGACGTGAAATAACATTGCTTGCATTGTAGTGTTTCCTTCGGTCAGTGAGAGCGCCGGAGACCTGCCTCTCTTCCCCTTTCCTCCTTTGCCTTCCCTAACCCTCCCCATATACAGGTTGGCAACTCACTTGCGACACCCCTGGTGTTGCTAGTGTCTATAGACGGTGGTGGTCACTTAACATCACGTGACCCGCCTGTTCGTTTGCCTCCTATGATACAAAAAATATATATATTGATATATTAAAGAACCAGGTATTCTAAAATTCTTGTTCATCCAACATTACCGGCTCTTGTACTAAGGTGTCGCAAAAAAGTCTAGTTACGTTGACTACAAATTTTTATTTTTCGTTATCCTGGAGCACCCCTTGCGTTTTATGGGACAAAAAGTATTCTGGACGTAGCCTTGTAATATCAGTTATCACTGTGTTAAGTTTCGTTAAAATTGGTTTAGTACTTTCAGAGTAATACGGATTTAGATTCTAGACTTTAATCCTTTATCCTGGAGAACCCTTTGCGTTTTATGGGACAAAAAGTATATTTGATGTAATCTCGTAATATAAGTTATCACTATGTCAAGTTTCGTCAAGATCGGTTCAGTACTTTCAGAGTGATGCGTGTTCATAGGGACAGACAGACAGACAGACAGGCAGACAGACAGACAGACAGACAGACAGACAGACAGACAGACAGACAG
>JACEII010000007.1:7708768-7745517 GCA_014332785.1 Antheraea mylitta | reverse complement strand
AGACAGACAGACAGACAGACAGACAGACAGACAGACAGACAGACAGAAAGACAGACAGACAGACAGACAGACAAAAATTGTAAAAAAGATTATTTTTGGCTTCTATATCGATAACATAGTCTACCCTGATTAAAATTTTCAAAAAATATTTAATGTACAGATTTAGACTTCTTACAGTTTTATTATAGTATAGATAATAATATCTATACTAACATTATATTTAATATAATAATATCTATACTAATTATAAAGAGGTAAGGTTTGTGAGTTTGTGACGTTGTAGAGGATAATCTCAGGAACAACTGGTCCTTATATAGCTCATTCATCGATAATGGTTACAGGCTATATATCATCACGCTACGACCAATAAGAGCGGAGCACCAATGAAGAATATTTAATAATTGGGTTTTTTTTTCTCTTGAGAGCTTCCACTGCGTGTTAGCCCAAAGTACCCACGCGAACGAAGTCGCGGGCAGAGGCTAGTAATATATAAAGACATAAGAACGATTTAATAATGAATGGAAATAAAGCATGGGTGGAAGCGAAAGTTACATACGTGATTAACTTCGTTTAATTCCATATTGCAGTGTAGAAATGAAATGTTAATAGAAACAAGTGGGCGCCCAGTGGTCGACATTCGACCATAGTTAATTGATTTTTTAAAGTTTGAACTTTTTTGGCAAAGGGTATACTACTATAATCAAAGGTTTTCATCATGGCTACTCAGTTATTTGCCGTGATATCTATTGTATAATCAATAAAAAAAATCAATGTGTAAGTGAAAATGAAAATTAATTATAGATTTGAAACAAAAACCACGTGGTAAAGCTCTCAAATTTGAAGCACACATAACTTTACCAAAATAAAGAAATTTATCGCAATACATGAGACAATTTTCAATTAATTTTACACGACTCCATGGGGTGGTATTTCTGGGTGATATTGAATTAAATATAATCTATTTATTATGAGAAATAGTGATATGCCCAGTATCATTGCTTGGAAAAGTAATGGATGCACATTATAATCAAGTGGTGAATCCAAGACAAAGCCGTTTTTAATACTACCATTAGCTTTTGAAAATAAATTCTTTTTGTTGATACATGAGCTTGAATTGCAACATTGTAACCGCGGAGGTCTAAGTCATGGATTACTTTTATAAAAAAAAAATCTTGTTTTGATTATACAAAGTATTATTTGGTTCATTTTTTTTTATTAATCCATCATTTGAAATGAGTTCACCATAAAAAATAATAAACATTACAATAATAGATATATTTTATAATATCATTGTTGAATGTAGGATGGAAAATGGTAATTAGAACGTAAGAGTTAAAAAATACATATAGTCGAGCATAGCAACCTCCTTCACAACCTTTTTTGAAGTTCGTAATTATTGACGGCTGTCAGAATGTCTTTTTTATTTACATGTGTGTATATGTTGTGTAAAATTCGAGTAGTAGTGTGAGTAGTGCATATTTTAATAAATTTAATGTACTTCTAATGCATTTTATATAAAATAAACAGCTTTCTGCACTTCTGCGCCATATAACATTTAACTATGTCAAATTTCAAGTTCACCCGTTGACGGGAAATTGGTTAAAAAGGGGTTACAATTTTTTTTGCTTTACGTATTAATATTAATAGGAATATGGGGAATATGCATTCCATAATAATCCCCCAGGGGTACATGAGAAAGATGTATTTATTAAGGGGCTTGGTTCTATAAAAAAAACATACAGGTGAAACAAAACTATTCGAAAAATTTTGATAATTTTTTTTAGTTGTACTTCTCAGATAGTTGGTCATAATTTAGAAAAGAATATCACGTTAGATATCGTCGTTTCATATAGAGTTACATGAAATCATATTTTTTACGGCTTCAGCGGTATGTGAAGTAGGGCAAGTGGTAAAGTGCGCATATACAGGAGAGGGACTCATCCTCGAAAGAATAACTTTATTTACAGATAAATTTTGGCAAGTAAATTACATGTGTTTTAATTGTTTCGTATGTCGTCTGTACATAAGATATCTTGTCAAGACAATAAACATTGTATACGAAAGTTAGTTTCAGCTAGTATGAAAAAAATAGATACAGACCAATAGCAATAAGACAGGGAAGCGCCTTTCCGAACAGTTCCGGCTCGTAGTCCATCTTGCTGAGGGAGTCGAAGATGTTGGAGAACAGCATCATAGTGAGCCTCTTCTCCTCGTCTGATGATGCACCGTAGATCCCTTGCCCGCCGGTACTACCATAGTACTTGGCACATCGCTCATAGTGGAGGGTTAGTAGCTACAATAAATACCACATTTTGTTCTCGAAACGATAATTGAAAAAAAATAACATACCATGACTGTTAAAAGAGTGACAACCTTCAATCATGTGATAGTTCATGGTCACATTTAACACATAAAATAATAATATCAAAGCAAATACTAATAAACAACAACAAAGAGAACCTAAGTTAAAAATTGTCCTAAGACTCTCAAAAATATAGATACAAATTTAAACAAACGTAGGTTGAATGACCAGTAATAAAACCTGTGAGCGGCGTCCCGGAGCTTTATAACCTTAAATAAAACGGACAATAAACCCTATTGCTTGTTCAAATTTGTAAAAATATCTTTGCTAGTGAGTTAGCTTCCCTTTTACTTCACCCAACGGTCATTAAGACTGTGTTTTTCGTAGTCCGGTAAAGCTGTGAAGGCTCTAAATAAGGCCAAGAGGTCAGTTCGAGAGAAAAAAAAATGTATTTTAACATAGACGGGTAGAAGATTGACTATATTTAGTGTTTTCTAAATATAGTTATTATACTTGATTTATTAGTTTTGAGTAAATAATAGTAGATATTTGAAAGTTTTATTAGATAGTTAGGTCAAATTTTAAGCACTTATTTTTTAATTGATTTAGAACAAGTATAAAGTACTAAGTATCCTGTAAAAATATTGCTAACAAGTAACCAGTCATCTAGTATATCTAGTATAGTGTAATAAATTTGGAGGGTTTGTTTGATTGTACGTACTAATAGGTACAGGTCTGATTTGAACAAATCTTTCAGAGTTAGATAGCTCATTTATCGAGGAATGCTATTATACGCTATATACCATTACACTAAGACCAATAAGAAATGCTCACCAATGAAAAGTATTTCAAAATCGAGGATTTTCCCATTTCGAGAGCATCCGCTGCGAGTTAGCGTTAACCCAAAGTATTTTTTCCACGCGGACGAAGACGCAGGCACAGCTAGTATACAAATAAAATTGAGTAGACTCACTCTAAGAGCTACGGTGGTGTACTCTGAGAGTCTGGAGACATCCACAGTGAGTTTCCTCAGCAGCTTCAGCAACATCGAGGGCTGCATCGCGGAGGTCAGCGCGACGAGGAAGTCCGACACCGCTTCACGCTGTCCTTTGGTCAACATGCGGTTTTTGGACAACCTTGTAAAAAAAAAAAAACAAATTAAATCATACTTCTAATACTAGAAAAGAGCGTAAAAAAAATTAATAGTATAGTATATTGAATGAATAGTATATTTCTCAACGAGGGGCCTACGCCCCATAGAGGGGCAATTTGTTAGTTAAGGGTGGCAATTAAATAATGGACTCGATTCTAACCCTTTCCCTTTGGGTTATTTAAATGCGATGCTAGATATCGGTGACAAATTTAACAGAAAAGGCAAATTCTTAAAAAAAAAATAATTTTGTACATAATTATTCGGTATAATTTCGTTTGACGTTACCAAAATATCATAGGTTATCTAGGTCGTGATTTTGCATGCAACAGGCAACAGCCAAGCCGAGGTGTGCCATGCACCCTTGAGCTGGTTGCCAATATAAAATCGGCTGAGTGCCTTAAGCGCTCGCCTTAGTAGTCAGGTGAAGCTGTTAAGACCTTGCTGGGTCAATAGCATAGTCACTTCGAAAAAAAAAACCAAAATATCATCTGGATAATTAATCGTCAAATCAAGTAAGTTTTTTATTATGTTTTGAAATTTAACTTACGATGTTTTGATAACAATTTCATACTGATCTTTTCCTAAATCTTATATTTAAGGGAACAAAACAATTTTTAAAGGTCAAAAAAGATGTATTAGGGATAGGTGGGGGTATAAAATTTTTAGAATTGTTAAGGTGGGGCATGACCTAAAAAAGGTTAGGAAACACTGGTATAAAATGTTGTTACAAACAATAATGCTCATTGTCAGACTAATACGAACGACTGCGTTATACAGGAGGAGTTTGTATCAATAAATAATTTGTGAAATATGCGTGAATCGACATGTGTAATGGAAAAAGAAATATTGCCTAAATTCTAGCTCAAAGGTTTTTTATAGTAAAGCTAACTTAACAAAGCCGTTGTTATTCAACATGAGTTTCCTGTTGCAGTATAAAGTGACAGTGGTAAACCAATTCCAAAAGAAAGTAGGAAGTAACATCACTCATATAACTAAAATGTGTTCAAGTTAAAATAAGTTAGCCTTACTTAAAATCTTTTATTACTTTTCTATTATACTATTTTGCTTAGTTTTTTTGCTGGTATAATTCCATACTTTTAAACCTTAAAATATATGTTTAAGCTGCGAGTAATATGTAAGTTTTAAAAATGATAATAAACGGATCTAATAATCTCTTTCTTTAATAAATATATTATTCCCAAACATCACTTGTTCAACCTAAGTTGAAAACAGATATTGATATTGATTAACTATAAGAGTAGGTAACGTTATATATAGACTTACCATCACAGACAAACGTATGAGATAGTGACGTCACTAACCTGTAGACAGTATGAAGTGTAGCGTCCAATAAGCTTGAGTAGTTTTCCGCCTCGTTGTAGAAATTCGCGTGTTTGATCAACAACGGCAGTATCGAGTTACCGATATATCGATTCATCGATAAAGCCATATCCGATTCGCAGCCATCGTTCTGTTTTAACAAAAAAAAAAAAAACATGAATATACGAGTTCTAAATTTAAACTTCAGTTTATTCTAATACCATTATTGTCTTTTATTTATATCACAGGATGCAAACGAACAGGCGTGTCACCTGATAATTAAGTGGTCACCGCTGTCCATGGATGTCAACTCCAGGGATGTCACAAGCACGTTGCCATCCTGTTTTTAAGGAGGGATTGGAAAGGGGAATGGGAGAGGAGGGGGAGGAGGAGTGCAAGCACTGTCACTTCACATTGGTGTTTCTGTGTGTCGGTTGGTAGTACCGGGGGAGCTGATCCTTTCATGCTAAAACAGTTATAAAATCAAGGTGGCTTTACCACCTACAAATCTGTCACACTATGATTGATTTCAGTGTATAATAAATAATGTGTGTGTTTTCGATAAGGATTTTTATGTAATTAACAAAGATTATGTTACTCGAATGATCTCCGTTTGTTACCCGATTAGGCCTCCCACGGCAGTGGCTCAAGCCTAGGTTCGATCCCTCGGTAGGGAGGCTCTTGAGTGCGTTGCTTGACACACCCATACATCACTGCTACAACAGTACACGATCACCCCCACACACATGCACGCCTACACGCTTACACATGAAAGTGGAAGGGTTTACTTTTTTCCCTCATCGAACTGAAAAACTCTTAATTTTCCGATAATAAATATATGGAGGAGTTGTTGAGGCGTGTATGCTTGGTGCACATTTACATTCCAACAACTCAAACATATATGAATAGTTAGCTAGGTTAGCTAAGATAGGTCGCGATTTTGCATGCAACAGGCAACAGCTAAGCCGAGGTGTGCCGTGCACCCTTGAGCTGGTTGCCAAAATAAAAATCGGCTGAGTGCCTTAAGCGCTCGCGTTAGTAGTCCGGTGAAGCTGTTAAGACCTTGCTGGGTCAATAGCGTAGAAAAAAAAAATGATCTTCGTTTCAAATATCAAGATCATAGTTGAGGTTTATAGTAACACGAGGTACAGCGTTTACTAAAATTGAAATGTCTGTAACGTAAAAATCACAAACTTTTACTAAATGGATATGAACTTATGTTACTGATAACAAGAAACCAATTGTTAAAATTTCTGTCTGTCTGTTTGTTTGTTCTTTTAATCGATTAAACTTCCAACCATTTGGATTGATCTTGACTGGACTCATTGAAAAAAAAAAACATGATTTTTTGGACAGAATTAATTAATGAAATTAGAAGTATTCAAAACCACGTACGCGTACCGCTTACATTGAATTCTACTGAATTTCACGAGGACGAACTGCAGAAATTAAGCTAGTAATTCTATAAATATTAAAATTACACGAGTAAAATAATTGAAATATTTGTGATAAATACTTAAGAATAGTAAGGTGTTCATATATTTGTTAATGTACTGTGATGTTATATAGATTCATTCTTATGTACTTCTTTATTACGTTTTACTTTTTTTTTAATCTTAATATATATGTGGTATGAGGTATGTATATACTGACCCTGTCCAACATAGTGGCAGCTCTGAGGTCCGGCAGGAAGGCTTCCTCTAGCAGCTTGTAGAAGAGCTCCTGCGTCTCGATACCGTAGACCCGCTCCAGGAACAGCCCCACACTCTGCTTGTGTCCCGGGATCAGACCCGACGGCATGTCTGACAACATCAATGCCTCTCAATACCTTATTACCATACACTAGTTATATGATAGATATACATCTTAACATTCGACAATTCAATATTTATATTAATCAGTCACAGATATTACAGTAATCTAAACTAATATTATAAAGCTGAAGAGTGTGTTTGCTTGATCGCGCTAATCTCGAAAACTACTGATCCGATTTGAAAAATTCTTTCAGTGTTAGATAGCTCAGTTACCGAGGAAGCCCATATATACGCTAAGTCTAATAGGAGCTTCAGCAATGGATAATGTTTCAATATCGATATATTTTTAGCGTTACCCTAAATTAAATATTCCATGCAGATGAAGTCGCGGGCACAAGCTAGTGATTGATATGTAAAATAGACAAGTAACACCATTTACCGGATGTTTCTTTTTTGCATATTCAAACAATGTAAAGTTCGACGTATTCAGCATTTACATGTACTAGCAACTACTCGTAACATCATATGTGTTTTTATTTCTTTATAAAAGTCAATAGATATGTCTAACTTATTTATTTAATTTGAAAAACTATGAAAAATATGTCCCTTACTTTTTAACTTAATAGCCTAAATATTTATTTTCATAGATGTAAGTTCAAAAATTACAGATCTGCCTACAAAGTTTCATCGCCATTTTCAGCATTTTAACCTCAAATTTCCAAAAATCCTTGCAAATCTCCATGTCCGTAGCCCGAGTAGTTTGGACTGAGCTTCAGTATGTTAGTGATTTGTATACATAAACTGAAGTGTTAATCACTTAACCAATTAAACTGCAAAAACTCCCATAAGTTCCTTTAATATTATTGGAGCACAAAAATGTACATCTCGGTTGTAATGAACTTCAGTAATAATCTAAAAACTATGTGAAATGATCCAACTAATTTATAAAACATACCAGATTTAGGTCTCTCTTCACCAGCAGCTGGATTGTTAAGAGTGAATCGGAGGCTCAGTACTCCTTGTAAATCCTCCAGAGGTACGAGAGAACGCAGAATGGCACGCGCTCTTAGCGATTCATTCTTGCCCTGTGTAAATATAAACACATTTACATTTTTTTATATGAAAGGAACCAAACAAGAATATGGGTCACGTGATGTTAAGTAATCACCATTGTCCATAGACACTAGCAACACCAGGGGATTCGCAAGTGCATTGCCAACCTGTATACGGAGGGAAGAGAGAAAGAATGAGGAGAAGGAGGTAGTCCTCCGGTGCTCTCACAAACCAAACGAAACGCAACAATGCGTGCATTATTAGTTCACGTGGGGGTTTCTTTGTGTCGGGTAGTAGTACCGCGGGCGAACCGACCTATTTATACTGAAGCCATTTATAGCTTCAAAGCTTTACCACCTATAGACACCTACATACATTATAACGTACTATTTCGTGGGATGTTATTCTGTCACGTAGTGCATTTTATATATTACTAGCCTCAGCCCACGATTTCGTTCGCATGGAGTAGATACACTAACACTAATACGCAGCAGTTCTCAAAAGGAAAAAATATCCCGATTTTGAATCATTTTTCACCTGTGCTCCGTTCCTATTGTCCTTAGCGTGATGATATCTATAACCATTCTCGATGAATGAGCTATATAACATTGAAAGAATTATTTAAATAGGACCAGTAGTTCCTGAGATTACCCCCTACAACATCAATAGGTCACAAACTCACAAACTTTACCTCTTTATAATATTAGTATAGATTCACAATCTTGTGTGATTTGATTCTATATTTTGCAATATCGATGTCATTTTACCTAATATAATTTGGTTATTGTGCACAAGTCAAGTGGATATAATACGGAGCATAAATTGTGACATGCTACAAAAATTCCCTGGAAAGTTCTAACACGAGGACCACCATCTTGTTAGAACATTAAAATTATCCCAAAAACACTTTTAAAACGGCGAAAGATTTATTCGTATTGAAGGGAAACTTGAGTGCTTTCAGCGCTCGCCTCAGTAGTTCGGTGAAGCTGTAAAGACCTCTCCAGGTCAACAGCGTTTTCAGTTCGAGAAATAAAAAAAAAAAAAAAAACTTTTTAAATCATCACCTAGTTGATAATGGCAGTTATAATCTAGAAGATTTCTTGTCAAAGATAAAATAAGAAAAAACGTACTATTTATGGTTTCTTATAATACGTGAAAAAAAATTCTACATAATATTATATTCTTTTTAGAAAAGCAATAATAGTTTAGTCATACTCCATTATTTAATATATATACACTGCAAATGCAATTCCTCGGTAGTCCGGTGAAGCAGGTTAAGACCTTGCTAGGTCATTATCGTAGTCAGATCGAGAAAAAAAAGGAAATCCTCTGAAGCTCGATCGCGTCAAAAAATACAAAATGTTTCAATATACGACTATAACCATTCGATTTGTCTTCGTAGATAATTCTAAGGTATATATATATTTTTTAGATTCGATTGAGTATTTCGGAGTTCCGATTCTGACACGGCCGCGAACGGTTGTGTCCGCGCTCGGAGCGTTATTTTGTGATTATTGTAATAATCGCTATTACATCGTGAGTGTTCGTTCGGCTTTCGCCTTGAAGTGCCGATCCGCCGACGTAGCGCACACGTGTACCGCACCTGGGGAACACCTGCAGTATTTTGCCTGAAATTGAGTGAGACCCTTCCTTTGAATTTATTTATTGCTTTGTTTATTATATTATATTGGTACATTTATTTGTTTACTAATTAGTTTATCTATTTATTTACATAGTCCTTTATCCCTGTAGCCATCATTTCTTTATAACTTTATTTATCTCAAATTATTTATTTGTTTACTTATTCATTTATTTATTTGTTCTATATCTATGCAAATTATTTACCTTGCCTGTCTCGCTAACGTATTTCCTGTCTTGCTTTCTTCTTCTGATTTATTTTAAACAGCCATCTTGATCCGCACACGTTATAGACCCATAATTAACCCGTTCGGTGTGCCCCCCTGCCCTTAAGGCAGGGAGGTCGGTTCGCGTGCCCCTCAGGCCACGAAATGGCCCTCCAATTCATGAGAAGTCTCCGGAGGGACTTATTAGCGAATGGGCTTGACGAAAACATCGTCGACGCCGTTCTCGCGCGTCACTGTGCCCCGTCCGAGAAAGACGTGCAATACGAAGCCCGCGTACCAACTGCGAACTCGTACTCGCCACTATCCCCGATAGACCCCGCTGATAGGGCTCCGATCGACGCGATGGAGCTAGACGTCGCGACACCCGCCGCTTCCTCCGCGTCCGGTCACGCCGCCACGCCTGACCCCTCACCCTCGCCTTTATCCGCGATAGACAAGGACGGTTTCATAACCGTCACGAAAAATAAAAAATCGTCCCGTCCTCTGCCACGCGAATCCGACTCGGACTCGGGTCCAGTAGGTCCGGCAGTAAAGGTCCCGTGCCGCGAGACCAATAGATTAGACGGCGCCCGGGCGCCCACCGCGACCGCGCAACCCGCCAAAACAAAATCGAGCTCTGGTAGATCCAGTCCTCTCTCCGTCCCGCTCACTACAACCGCGGCTAAGAAGCCTCGCCCACCACCACCGGTCACCATCCAGGATAAGACGCGATGGATGTCAGTCTCCACCGCGCTGAAAACCTTAGGAATTCAGTACACGTCAGCCCTCAACACCCAGGCAGGGATTCAGGTTAAGGTGACTAGCACCGATCACCATCGCAAGCTAACCGAGTACTTACGAGTACAAAAGTTAGCTTATTTTACATACGCACTAGAGGAGGAACGTCTACTCCGAGTAGTATTACGCCGTATCCCGGTCGAAATCTTGACAGACGACATACTAGCGTTCCTTAAGAACGAGAACTTCCCCGTCCGAGAGGTACATCGCATGTACCGCCCGATCACTAAATCCAAGTTCAACTTAGTGTTGGTCATTCTTGACCGCACTAAGGAGGGCAAGGAAATTTTTAATATCACGTCCATGTGCGGTCTCACGGGCGTCACGGTAGAGCCCCCGCGCAAGTCTCACACGCCCTCGCAGTGCCACAACTGCCAGGGCTACGGTCACGTAGCTAGGAATTGCCATCTCCGTCCGAGATGCGTAAAGTGCTTAGGAGATCACTCCACTAGGGAGTGCCCACGTACCCCGACCTCAGCAGACCCTCCGAGTTGTGTTCTTTGCGGGAACGCGGGTCATCCCGCGAACTATCGCGGATGTCTCCGCGCCCCGCGCACGCTACGCCCTCGCCAAGCGAGGCAGGCGGCCAGAGCGCCTGTCGCCGCCACCCGCCTTCCGCCTCCGCCACTCATGTCCGTGGACGCATTCCCCGGCCTGCCAGGTGCCTCCCGCACCCCGGCAGCGCACGTGCCCACCCCGCGTGCGCCACCCTCTGTGCCGCACGCACCGCAACCCGTGCGGGCCCCTCTGGCCCCCTGGGCACCCAAACCTCAGCTCCAAGCTCCTAAACCTCAGGCACAGCCGCCGCAGGCAAAGCCCATTCAATACGACCGCCTCAGCACCTTTTCTTTCGACGGCGTTGACTGGATTAGCCAGTTAATGGTCGTACACGACATAGCAGACGTATTACCTTTTGCCGAGCTCCTCGTGACGAAGAGAAGTCAGGATATGCTCAGAGCGTTCGCGCGTTTCCCGGCCCTTGCGAGGACAATGAACGAGCTCGTCCGTGCTCATTACAACAAGTCGGTTTAACAATGTTCGCGGCAATGAATAGGGTTAAACCGCGCGGTCTATCTCTTTCATTTTTTAATGCTAGGAATCTCTCAACACAGCGCGATCTAGTAGCTGCCTTCTTGCGCGATAAACAAATAGATATTTTCCTCGTACAGGAAACATTATTAAAACCGAAAATGCGCAGCCCGCGAATCGCGAATTATAACATAATTCGAAATGATCGTGTCACCCGCGGGGGTGGCACCTTAATCTACTTCAAATGCTCGTTATACTGCATGCCGATAGATCCGCCCGCTCTAACCAATATGGAAGTGTCAGTATGTAGACTAGGGATGACCGGTCATCCATCCATTATAATAGTGTCCGCGTATCTCCCGCCGAATAAAGAATTATTAAAAACCGACTTAGAAGCGTTGTTCGAATTAGGAGACTCCGTCATAATAGCGGGGGACCTCAACAGCGGGAACGTCATCTGGAACAGTCCAACTACTTCCCGTAACGGGAAGATTTTGGACAGACTAGGCGACGATCTAGCTTTTGACGTCATAGCCCCTATGGAACCCACTCACTTTCAAGATAACTGTCGTCCGACAGTATTAGACGTAGCTCTCTTTAAAAACGTCACGCTTCGGGTACGACTCATACAAGTCGTACACGAACTTGACTCAGATCACCGTCCCGTTATACTACTGTTAGGTTCGAGCTCGGATGCCACCCCTCCGTCGGTTAAGGTGGCAGATTACGCGAAACTCGCACGCTATTTCAAAGACAATCCTACGTCTCAAAGTTTAGACAGGATTCCGGACGTGTTGGTGTCGAAAGCTGACGCGGACCTGGCTATCGATTCCCTGGTCGATTACCTTCAGACCGCCGTCAGGGAGACCTCGAAAGAGGTACAAGCGGTGAACGATCGCCGCTTTATACTCCCGGACCACGTGAAGGCATTGATCACGGAAAAGAACGCCGCGATACGAGCTCACGACACTTACCCGTCCGCAGAGAATCGCGATCGCTTACGCTCACTGCGGAAGTTAGTTAAGAATCGAATCTCTGCGATCCGAGCCGACAGGTGGGACGGTCTTCTGGAGGACATCCGGCCGTCCCACCTGGCGTTCTTGAAGCTCACGCGTACATTCAAGTCAGCCGAGACTATTCCAATGCCCCCTCTCGAGAGAGGCCCCGGGTTGCCTCCCGCGTTTGACAGTATAGATAAGGCGGAGTGTCTCGCCGCGAGTCTAGAAAAACAATGCTCACCGAATACAGCAAATAATGACCCTACCCATATTGGTTCGATCTAGTCTTCCGTCGAGCGTACACTCGCGTCTCCGCCAGCGGATACACTAACCCCTATCACTTTTGAAGAAGTATCGGATGCCATCAAGCGTTTAAAGCTTAGGAAGTCCCCAGGTCCCGATGGGATCAGGAACGAGGTATTGCGACTCCTTCCCGATCACATCATAGCTCTACTGGTCTGCATCTTCAATGCGGCCATGTCCCAGGGCCATTTTCCAGCCGCCTGGAAGAAGGCCATAGTGATAGGTATTCACAAGCCCGGCAAAAAAGCTACGCTTCCCGATAGCTACCGCCCTATTAGTTTATTAGATACACTAGGTAAGCTATACGAGCGGCTCCTTCTGAACCGTCTCCAGACATCCATATCCGACTTAAATCTGCTACCGCCGGAGCAGTTTGGATTTCGCGCGGAACACTCTTGTACAAACCAAGTGCACCGCCTCACGGAGTACATTCTAGCTAGGTTCAACGATGATCCCGATCGCAACCCGACACCGGTTAAAGCTAACCCGAAACGCACAATCGCTGTCTTTTTCGATATCGCCAAGGCCTTTGACAAGGTCTGGCACGAAGGGCTCATCTATAAATTATGTCAATCTCGTATCCCGGATAGGCTAGTTCACATAATCCGCGATTATCTGTCAAATAGGACTTTCCGCTACAGAGTGGAAGGTGAGCAGTCATCACCCCACCCGATACGTTCAGGTGTGCCACAGGGCTCCATTCTCGCGCCCACACTCTATAGCCTGTTCGTCAGTGACCTACCTCGGCCCCCGGGAGTAGAGCTAGGTTGTTATGCTGACGATACAGTCATCTACGCTTCCGGATGGTTTCCGATACGACTTAGGAAACGCGTCGCAGAGGCCGTTAGTACACTCGGTGACTGGTTTCTGCGATGGCGTATAGAGGTCAACCCCGACAAAAGTGCCGCAATACTTTTCGATTCTAAATACCGCGATTACGAGCGTAAACTCAAACCTATCACTTTATACGACACCGACATTCCGTGGACCAAGCAGGTTAAATATCTCGGAGTTACGCTAGACAGACCGCTTTCATTTAGACAACACACAACGCGAGTACGTAACAAGGCCGCCATGGTCACGGCTCGCCTACATCCGTTAGTTTGCCACAAGAGTAAAATGTCCCTCAGACACAAGCTCACACTTTACAAAACTTGCATCCGTCCCGTTCTAACATATAGCTGTCCCGTTTTCGCACATATGTCAGAATATAACTTTAAAAAATTACAAGTAATTCAAAACCGTTTCCTACGTAAGGCGACCGGCGCCCCGTGGTACGTCCGGAACGAGGATCTCCACAGGGACCTGGAGATGCCCTCTATCAGGGCGTATGTAAAATCACTCACGATTAGCTATTTTGAAAATGCCGCGAACCATCCCAGCCCATTAGTGGTATCCGCCGCGGATTACGAACCCGTACCGAACGCTGCGCGTTATAAAAGACGTCCGCGACATATTTTTACCGATCCTCCCGATGAAATTACGGCAGCGAACGATCAGTACCAGCCTGTCTCTCGAAACAGAGTGTGTTCACGCCCACGCCCGCGAAACCACAGATCACGCCGCCGTGGTCTGGGGGTTAATTTTGCTCCCGCACACCAGATTAGGCCCCCCTCGGCAGCGACTCAAGCCTAGGTCCGATCCCTCGGCAGGGAGCCCTTGAGTGCGTTGCTTGCGCGATACGGTGACACACCCATACATCACTGCTACAACACTACACGATCACCCCCACACACGTGCACGCCTACACGCTACACATTTTGGTGGAGGGGTTTACTTTTTTTTCCCCTATCGAACTGAAAAAACTCTCAAGTTTTCGATAAAAATATATGGAGGAGTTGTTGAGGCGGATATGCTTGGTACACATATACGTCTCAATAACTCAAACATATATGAATAGTTAGCTAGGTTTGCTAAGTTAGGTCGCGATTTTTGCATGGAACGGGCAACAGCCAAGCCGAGGTGTGCCGTGCACCCTTGAGCTGGTTGCCAAAAATAAAATCGGCTGAGTGCCTAAAGCGCTCGCCTTAGTAGTTCGGTGAAGCTGTTAAGACCTTGATGGGTCAATAGCGTAGTCAGTTCGAAAAAAAAAAAAAAAAAAAATTGAGTATTTCGCATTCTTGAAATGCCGAACAAAATGAGTAAAAATCAGCCAGTTTTTAATTATTATTTTTTAATTTTTTCGAACAAAAACTTATTTCAAACAATCCAATAAAAGAAATAGGGTTACCAGAGCTATGACGGAAGCATCCGGTGCACACCTGCCGAGGAGGTCCACCAGAGTGCAGTAGAAGTTCAGGATCGCCGCTCCAGTATCGATATAATCTTCATCTTCATCTGACTCGGGTAGTGGATGACTGAACTAAAAAAAAAATATAACATACATAATACAACATACTCTTTCCATGATCATATTACACTGTTTTTTGTTTTTCTTTTAGTTTTGGGGTGTAAGGGGTGTCGAGTAACATCTTAAGACTTGAGACACCCAAGCCAACCTCACCTGCACGTGGTGCACCCTGCTGATCAACGAACGAGGCAATGGCGATAGCGGAGTGGTAGGGTTTTACAGCCCGACTGGGTCGCAACCACCATGTACATGGCGAAAAAGCCCGTCATAGTGACTCGCTTTTGCGCGTCGCGTTTCGGGATCAGCCTGTGCATATCCAGTACCGGGTGACTTTCGTCATTATGGCCGGCATGACAGCGGCGACCGGCGATGGATGATCTGTCTTTCGGTGGTCGCCACTGTTTTGGATTGTACTATGCTTACCATCAGGTATAGTGCAGTCACTTTGTCGTGCTTTAATAAAAAAAAAGTTTTCTCACGTACTTAAGTTATTTGCTGTAAAACATATTAAATACGTCATAAATACCTATAATAATTAAGATTGCACTTATATTAAGTGTTTAAAAATACATGTTATGTACTATTCTAGTGTAAACCTTATTACTGTTTCAAAATAAATAGAAATACCAATTTTCGCCAGCGGCCTTGTTTGTTTTAAGCGTACATTCGGCTTGTCTTACAGGTTAAAACTTATTTGAGATAGCGGTTCAATTCACTACAAGTCGGTAATGTGCTCTGGGACTTTGTTATAAAATCTAACACTATTACACAAAAAAAAATTACTAAAACATGGAATGAATAATTTGTTGTTTTTAGTGTTTGCATTGTTTTGGTGTTATTTATACTAATATAAAGAGGTAAAGTTTGTAAGTTTGTAACGTTGTAGGGGTTAATCTCAGGAACTACTGGTCCGATTTGAAAAATTCTTTCAATGTTATATAGCTCATTTATCGACGACGATGTCTATATATTATAACACTGAGACCAATAGGAGTGGAGCACTAATGTTTAAAAATCGCGGGTTTTTTTCCTCTTGAGAACTTCCGCTGCATGTAAGCATTAGCCCAAAATAACTATTCCACGTAAACGAAGTCGCGGGCAGAAGCTAGTACGAAATATAGCTTACTAGTCATTACGTAAGCACTGATGGGAGTAGGGGGCCCTTGATTTGAATATCTTTGCAGCAATATTTATTTACTAAATTAAAACAGATTTGAATAAACTTATATAAATGTTTACGTAATTATAGGGGAGGGTTAAGAGCATTACTTACTTTTGCTGACCTGGGAGGAAGGGGACGGCAAAAAATTACAAAAAATCTGCTTACGCAATCCTTGAATGGTCCTTTATAGATGTTAAATTATGAGATCAGATGATGTTATCAGTGAGTTATAAATACCAAAAACTGTAATAAACTGGTCGTCCCATGTTTCAGACTTAGTAAAACCAGTAATAGTTTCTTAGGTAACAGTGTTAGGTTTTACAATAAAGTCCCAAAACATGTTACCGATTTGCCGGACTGTAAATTTAAGTGCTACGTCAAACGTGATTTAGTGTTAAAAGGATATTATAGAGTGGATCAGTATGTGAACGATAGTGATGTCTGGAATTGACTCCTCTCTGTGCATCCACTATAAGCTATTGTATGATGTATTGGAAAAGTATGTAAAAAAAATGTACCCGATCGAGTTTCTTGCCGGTTCTTCTCGATAGCTCGGTTGTTTTCCGAACCGGTGGTAGTTTTTGACGTCCATAAGCGCCTTATTAGGGTCTAGACTGAATAAAGAATTTTTGAATTTTTGATTTTGAGTTGGATGATAATAAATAATACGTTACGTTAATATCTCCCTCCTGCTCCATCTCCCTGAGTTTCCGTCGGTCGGCGATGCGTTCGCTCATTTTGTTGGCATCGACGATCGCCTTGAGAAGGCCTTCGCCCTCCCCGCGCAGCGCCGGCCCGAGGCACTCCGGCCGCCGGATCAGCAGCCGGATCACCAGGTTCGCGTTCTCCTCCACACTCTCACCATTCACCTTCACACATATTATATATACTACATGCAGCTTCCATACATTCTTTACCACCACGCCAATGCTGCTAAAACGTACTGAAACTCTCCTATATATCACACTCGATTTTATGGCAAATCATTGGCGGTTCAAGCGGTACATATGTGGAACTCAGTTCTTTCTGATATCAGGTAAGCAAGTGTTATAATATTTAAAAAAAAATCTTCATCGATATTACCTCTCGCTATTTAGTATAGCTTATATTAAAAGAACAGTTAGATAAACAGTATATTAGGATATAATCTAGGTTCGCGTTCTCCTCCACACTTTCACCGTTCACCTTTACATATTATATATATTACATGTGATTTCCAGACATTCTTTACCACTCCGTCAATGACTGAAACTTTCCTATATATCATACTTGATTTTATGACAAATCATTTGCGGTTTAAACTGTACATATATGGAACTCAATTCTTTCTGATATTAAGTAAGCAGAATGTGTTCTAATATTTAAAATACATATATAAAGTAATAGCTGACTCGGTCACGAGTTTCTGTAGCTCAGTTATGGAGAAACAAATTCAAAATTAAATCCTGAAACCATGACGTTACACCAACCTATACATAAATGTCAATGTTGTATAGGTGATAGAGCCACGTTGAAGCTATAACTTGTTTCAGCATTAATGTGTCGGCTCCTCCCCGGTACTACCACCCGATACACCGAAACGCCGACGTGAAGCAACAGTGCACGCATTGTTACGTTTCGTTCGGTCAGTGAGAACGCAAGAGACCCAAATCTCCTTACCCATCTCCTCTTCCCTTCCCCACATACCCCAACACAGGCTTGCAACGCACTTGCGACTCCACTGGTGTTGCAAGTGTCTATGGACGATGGTGATCACTTAACATCAAGCGGCCCACCTGTTCGTTTACCTCTTATGATATAAAAAAAACATATAATACATATCATTTTAATAATATAAATAAAAAAAATACAGGTAAAAAATTTAAAAACTTGATTCCTGAGTAAAAGTTGACAATCATTTATTGGCAACGAAATTCGTAGATCGAATATAAACTATAGAAGCTTTTAAAGAGGAAGAATTCCTGTACAAATTCCTCCCATTGTTATATGAATAGCGTGAAATGTCACCAAAATATAGAACGAGACATAGATATTGACTGAATTCATCTTAAACTCAATATTGTGGACCTTAAATTAATGAATTAGTTTTTTTTTTTAACTTTATTTTTGGCAATCAATCTTTCCGATTATAGCTGTCATTGTCGCGTAGTCAATAATATTACAAGCTTCGTGCGATCACTTCATTATCAAGCGTCGTGTGAGTCAATATTCTAACAAGATGGTGGATCCCTTCTCAGACCCTTCCAGGGAGTTTTTGTGGCATCTCAGAATTTCATGCTTCGTGCTGATATTTTTCATTCACTTCACTTATGCACAATAATTCAATCATATTACATAAAACACCACCAACTTTACACAATATAGAGTCAAGTAACACAAGATTATGAATTAAATATAAAATCCACTACATGACAGACTGAAATCCCGTCAAAAACTCCAATGAATTAGTTAAACAGCTAAAAATATTTTAATAATTTATTTTGTATATGCTTAGGTTAATAAAAGAATAGTTCAGATACTCAATTGAACCAGTTAGATGGCAGTACGCTTGATTTTTTTTTACTATCAAGGCTAGACAACTCAACAACACACCCATTAATACTTCACATAGTGACAGTTGGAGGAAAATTCTGTAATGAAACGACGATAGTGTGACTCACCCAAACACAGAATCTCAAGAAGTCCAGATAACGCTCCCCTTCTACTGGATCCCAGCCGAGGTCAGGGTACCCCTTCTCCACCAGCTCAGAGTTGCTCTGGAGCCCGCAGCGGGACAGGTAGATAGCGATCTTCTCCAAGTAGTGTTCTCTGGTATTAGAAAAATTAAAATTGGTGTAATTTCGTTCCTGGTATAAAAACTAAGAAGGTTGCCAGTCATATTGTAAATTTGTACGTAGGTAACTATTTAATAAACTATACAATCTATTTTTGGGAGTTTTTGGCGGGATTTCAGTCTGTCATGTAGTGGATTTTATATTTTATTCATAATCTTGTGTTTCTTGACTCTATATTGTGTAAAGTTGGTGGTGTTTTACGTAATATGGTTAGTTTATTGTGCATAAGTGAAGTGAATGGAAAATAATGCCACGAAGCATGAAATTCTGAGGTGCCACAAAAACTCCCTGGAGGGTTCTAAGAAGAGATTCACCATCTTGTTAGAATATTGATTGACACGACGCTTGATATTGTAATGATCGTACGACGCTTGTAATATTATTGATTACTCGACAATGGCAGTAATAATCTGAAAGATTGATTGCCAAAAATAAAGTTAAAAAAAAATCTATTTTTATGGCGTTTGACTACACATTTACAAGACAACTTAAATATATTCTAGTAATCTTATAGTTGAGATAATAATGGGGTTTTTTCGTACAGGCACATTTTTGTAATATATTGTTACATTTCTAATTTTTCAATATCTATATTTTATTATTATTATTATTTGTGTAGATATTATAAGTACTGTATGGGTGTAATATTTTTATCAAAAAAGCGACTACACGTCCGTACATTACTTTGACCCCTCATTGAAAATCAGCGCTTCAGTACCACCCAGTTGTACTACAGCATGTAGCTGAATGGGGGTGTCATTGTTGGATAAGCAATATATATGTCAACTTTATCTAATTTGTTGTATGCGATGTTTTCCAACAATAAAGAATTTTTCTTTCTTTCTTTCTATATATAAAATACTGGCTTCTACTCTGAACTTAACTCGTGTATATAGATTTAATCTATTCTTCGAAAACCGTACTTGTCATTGGTCGTCCAAAAATGTTGACTCTTCCGAGTCTCGCCCGTTAGTATCTGGTTGTTATTTGATACTTTGTTGGAGCGGGGGGAGTTCCTCTTTCCCACCCCACACCTTTCCCTCCTAAACATACCGCTTAAGGGCAACAGTCGGTTACGCGTCCTCCTCGCTACAAAACGCACATCCGCCTTTGTTGCGCTTATTGTTGTTTTTCGCATCAGCACCGCTATCAAAAGTGTATATTGCATATGGTTATGCAACCATAATATAAGTTTAAGTACTTAGTGTTTTGCCGCAAGAAAGCCTGGGACAAAAGTTTTCGCCACCGGAGCAGTTGCTGAGCCGGGCGACTGAAATTGCCAAGTAAGTGCGTACGTTTGTTTTCCATTACCAAGCTCAATTATCTTGTGATCCTGCGATTGAGCACACATCCAGTTATACCTTTGCCCTCGCTAACAACAAAGCCAAAAATACAGTCCACATCTCTCCCTACAAAAACCCGCATCAATGGTGGTGAAGAGCGCCGCATTTTATGGTCCATTCAAGCCCTGACGGCCTTTTCCCACCAGTATCGGAATAGTCAACATCGATATGAAGATGCTCCGTAAAAGACCGAAACACGTTTAGAAGTAATTGTGGTCAATCAATACCAGGTGGATGTGCAAAGTAACGACCACTAAAATATTTAATTTAATCAAAAACTTTTAAAAACATTATTGTTTATTTAAAAAACGACACCTGGAAACGTGTTTTTGTAGAATATTTTCTAAAATCTGCCTTAATAGATACCATTGCTAATCGACAGCTATTTAAAAGCGTGTTACTGCACTTAACAGTCAGCTTTCTCTTTGATTAAACATATTGGATCACATGGTCATTTAAAATCATGTGAGACTTTACTCCAATGCCAAAAAAATAATTATTCGAATACTGTGTAAGATGAAAATAGAAGCTCATTACCTGAGAGCCAATGCAAGTTCAGTATTCTCCATGAGGCTGGAGTAGGCGACGTCGAGAGGCGTGGAGCCTCGGAGCGAGGGTCGGGACAGCAGGATGTTGGAGTTCTCCAGCAGGAAGTCGAAGTGGTCGAACATCGCCTTCTGGTTCTGCCTCCCGGTGCGGCAGAAGTAGCACAGGAACCGGCAGCAAGCCACCACCATCTCGTGTGATGTGTCCTGGATGCAGGGAACACAAGATTATGATTCCTCCTAGATGCACATAACACAAAATTATGGTTGCTCCTGGATGTACAGAACACAAGATTATTGTTCCTCCAGGGTACACAGAACCCAAGATTATTTGGTGTCCTTACATTAAAAAATTACCTGAATCCAATTTTAATAGTTCATACAATATGTTTAACTTTTTTCCTACTTTTATACACGAAAAATGAAAGTCCAAATTCTGTCGTTCATAAGACTACAGTTTTTTTTAAGATTTATATATCATTCATATATTTCACATGTATAGAATTTGAAGGTCTTGAAAATAACGTAACATATTAGGAAGGGGTAAAATTGAATTTAGCCCATTATTAAATATAACGAATATAAATAAATTTTCTTTACACAACACAGTTTATTATTCAATGCACGCAACATTTAGACTTATTGATAGTAACGTCACTGCCCTCTATTCTATGTATTTCCTAATATTCTATCACGTATTCTATACAAAGCACCTCTCATACTTGTATGCATCCTCTCGTGCAACATAAAGGAGGTGAGATAAAATCAAAATTAAATAACAAGTATATTGACTTTTTCTTTAGTGTCCTCAGCAAGTGGGGGGGAGGCGGGCTGCGCGTCGGACTGCGCCTGCGCACGTCGCCCCAGCGTGTTCATCATCACCGCCATTACGTTCTCATGGACGCGTAACACTCTAAAATAAAAATACTAAGTTTTTATAAAGGTGCCAAAGATAGAGCCACGCTAAATTTATTACTGGTTTCATTATGAATATGTCGGCTAGCTCGGTGTAGTACCACCCGACACACAGAAAAACCGACGTGAAGTAACATCGCAAGCATTGTTGCATTTTGTTCGGTTTAGGGGGAGCGCCGGATATCCACCTGCCCTCTCACCCAAACACAGGCTGGCAACGCACTTACGACTCTCCTGGTGTTGCTAGTGCCTATGGATGGTGGTGATTACGTAACATCAGGGGACCAGTGTGTTCGTTTGCCTCCTACGATAAAAAAAAAATCTTACATTAAGATCCTCCATATATATATATATAATCGCCGCTTGGTATATATTAACTCATAATGTATATTTGATCAATCTCGTAAAATTAGAATTAATGGAGTAAATTTATATATCGTGGGAGCCACTATTGACCTGTGATACCGCGCTATTGACTATAGCGGGGATGTTACTAATGACCTCAAATGCTATTAGTTGAAGTTGTCCGCTGTTTATGTATCTTGATGCCTTAAAAGGCGACTCACGACTAGATGCCGAGTATAATACTGGGTATACACGCTCAGACAGTTGAACTAGTCATATCAACATATAACTCTTCGTAACTATAGTCAGTGTAGTGTTTCTGTATCAGTTAACGTGTTATTCGATTGTTGTTGGTGGATTGATCGTTCAAATAATAACCATGACGTCGCTATGGATGACGTCATATTGCTATTTAGACGCCATTTTATCGCTGCCCCGACATATATATTAGAACGTGCCATTGCAAGGACAATAAAGTTACATACGATGCTGTTGCTACGTATATATATATTTTGATGTTTAATTTGTAAATTAGCTATAAATTTTGTTATCAAACAGTTGTTAGATGTACAACATAGACGAACGAGTATCGTGATGTCACCATTTATAACTACTAGCATTTCAATTTCATTATATTTATAAATAAAAAATCACTCATAGTTGGAAACTTTTGTTTTTAATAAAAGATTACATTAGTATGCATGTTAGAGTGTCCAATAATTCATTTCTAATGTTCGATGGTTACTAGGATTTTTTACTAGGATTAGGAAAACGTTTGTTTAACAGATTGTAAGGAATACATTTCAATACCTTATTAAGTCAGGGTGTTGGAAGAAAGTGTGGTTGTTCACGAGCTTCCTGAAATAAAAAAAAGTCCACTTTAGTTTGTATTTTGATAATATGTGCTCCTCCTGTAGGTAGTACACCAATGAGGTACTGTCCAGCAGATAAAATAAAATATTACAATATGATATTTTACAAGAAATATAAAATGTCTACTGTTTATTACAGGATTTTTCCATAAACGGTGCATGAACTTCGGCTTCAGGTATCTCATTCAAACCTAGTGATTAGCGTTTCTCACTAATACTACAAACATCGTAAAGGTAATAAAGATAAAACATTGTTGCCTTACCAATAAGCGAGAAAAACACGTGAAGGCAACAAAAACAAAAATTCCCACCTCACTAAATACAAAAATCTTAAAGGCAAAAAATATTAAATTCTTACATCACTTAATTACAGAAATCTTAAAGTCAATGAATAAAAAAAATACCATGTCACTTGTATACAAAAATCTTATAGGCAATAAGTATAAAAATTCCTACTGCACAATGCAGTGCATATGACAATACTAAAGGCAATAGAGATAAAAATTCTTACTTATCTAAACTTACAAAATCGTAAAGGCAATAAGGAAAAAAAATCATATCCAACTAATAGTACAAATATGGCAAATCTATACTAATATTATAAAGAGGTAAAGTTTGCGAGTTTGTGATGTTGTGACGTTGTAGGGGGTAATCTCAGGAACTACAGGTCCGATTTGAATAATTCTTTCAGTGTTTATTATAGCTCATTCATCTAGAATGGTTATAGGCTATATATCATCACGCTAAGACGAATAGGAGCTGAACACAAATGAAAAATATTTCAAAATCTGGATGTTTTTCCTTTTGAGAATTGCTGCGTGTTAGTGTATCTATTCCACGCGAACGAAGTCGCGGGCAGAGGCTAGTATAATATAAAAATAGTTACCAGAGTCTCTTCCTCATGAGCTCCTCCTCCTCCTGGCTCATCTGCACGGGCAGCAAGGCGCGGATTTGACTGAGCCCCACCCACATCTCCGCCACGTCCTGCTTCGTCTTCGCGTTTATAACGTATGTCTTCTCCAGTGCACGTATCAGCTCCCCTACTGCGTCGTATTGACGGACTAACAGGCTGTCGGATATACAATGTCATATAGTAGAACCTCGGTAAGCTAAACTTAAAGAAAAACGCTACAAACTCAAATTATAGAGGATTTGATTTGTCAAGAACTAGCTTTCGCTCGCAGTTGCGCTCGCGGTAATTTTTAACTTGATTTATCTCTTCAAATGTACTCCTATATATGCCCTTCTTGTCTCCATTACAACGTGTATACAAAGTTTCAAGATGATCGGCTGAGTAATTAACACGTGAAAGTATAACAAGTAAACGAACTCACATTTACTATCACAATTATATGATATTGTAGTACAATGTATTGGATTTAATTTGTAAAACTTTTTTTTTATTGTAGCACGACAAAGTGACTGCACTACGCCTGATGTCAAGCATAGTACAATCCAAAAACATCGGCAACCACCGAGAGACAGATTATCCATCGTCGGTCGCCGCTGTCATGCCGGCCATAATGACGAAAGTCACCCGGTACTGGATATGCACAGGCTGATCCCGAAACGCGACGCGCAGAAGCGAGTCACTATGACGGGCTTTTTCCCAAATACATGGTGGTTGCGACCCAGTCGGGCTGTAAAACCCTACCACCCCGCTCTCGCCATTGCCTCGTTCGTTGATCAGCAGGGTGCACCACGTGCAGGTGAGGTTGGCTTGGGTGTCTTCAAGTCTTAAGATGTTACGCGACACCCCTTACACCCCTGTTACTCGACAGCCCTTACACCCCATTGAAACATACAAAAATTATACGCAATTGAAATTAGCAAAAGATAATTTTTCGGAGCTTGAAGAAACAAAAGGAATTATTGTCCCTTTTATTATTGAAGGTTATTAACTCGTCGTTCGCGGGGTTTATCACCGATCCATTTAATCTACGTTTATTTAAGCTATTATCCATAATTTTGAACTTCTTAGAACAAACCATACCTAATGTTTTTTTCTTGTCTATTAGTATTTGTTTAGATATTTTTATTTTGTATGTTAAATGTGACCTGAAGTGTCATAAAATACTGCGAGTTAACCTTTCACCTGGTATACATAGAAAAAATTATTAGATTGATCCCTATCAAATTTCACTGAGCTCTAATCTACTGTGCGCATAAGCAGGAAAGGGAAAGTAAACGGATAACATTGTTTGCAAATAAACTCTCTAAATATAGTATATTTTTGATTTTTTTGGAACTGACTACGCTATTGACCTAGCAAGGTCTTAACAGCTTCACCGAACTACTAAGGCGAGCGTTTAAGGCACTCAGCCGATTTTATTTGGGCAACTAGCTCAAGGGTGCACGGCACACCTCGGCTTGGCTGTTGCCTGTTACATGCAAACTTGCGACCTAACTTAGCTAACCTAGCTAACTATTCATATATGTTTGAGTTGTTGAGACGCATATGTGTACCAAGCAGACACTCCTCAACAACCCCTCCATATATTTTTTTATCGGAAAATTAGAGTTTTTTCAGTTCGATAAGGGAAAAAAATAAAACCCTTCCACTTCCATGTGTAAGCGTGTAGGCGTGCACGTGTGTGGGGGTGATCGTGTAGTGTTGTAGCAGTGATGTAAATTTTTGTGTCACTGTATCGCGCGAGCAGCACACTCAAGGGACACCGAGGGAACGGACCTAGGCTTGAATCGCTGCCGAGAGGGGCCTAATCTGGTTTCTAAATATAGTATACTTTTGTTTTAAATGTTCATGGAATATTTTTACAAAAATATACTATTAAGATAATAATTAAAATAAGATAACAACGAAGAGGAAGCCAGTGCCATCAGCTAGTTTAATATTATTTGCTAGAACAGTAAAATAAAATATACCAACCTAAACATCTCCCTGACAAGTTTGGGCGTTTCTATCTGCGACTCTTCAGCCCAGTTGACGATTGTTTGTATCAGAACTTTCCTGAAACGTTCCTCTGGGGATTTTTTTGGCGGTTCTTCTATTGCCTATTAAAAAAAAACCATCTTTCCGGTTTCAATTGTTTCTTGGTTATATTTTGCATTATGTATTAGTGCTACAAAAACGAGAGTTTTATTAATTTGTCACCAAAAAAGTACTGTTTAACACAAACCAAAAAAAAATACTATCAAAATTTTCTAATTCGATTTCTCATTTAAATAATGTGGAAAAAAATAAAACAATTTACTCAAAAACGAATGAGCATCTCATAAAAAGTAATATATCTTTTTTGAGAAAAGTAACGATCGATAAAAACACCCGAAATCATTTTTTCACTAAGTTAATTCATGTTAACATGTGCAGGTAATGGAATCTATGTTTGTTTATACATTTTATAGATCTACACTATATTTCAAAGTAATTAATATTTTTTTTATGGAGACTTTATATTGAATGTGACAATGGAGGAGTATTTGTCTTCCTTTTTTAATTAAAATTATATCAATACTCACTTTCGGCTCTTCCTCCAATTCTTTAACCGTGTTAATAATGTTGTAAAGTTTGCCGAAAGCACCAGGTTTGACTTCCGGTTCAGTGGGTTCCTATAAAATTATAGAACAAATCTATAAAATGACAGATATTTAAGGTTAACTGTTGTTATTCATTGGTTAGTGCTCAAATAAAAAAAATATATATTCGAGAACATTCAACGAAACGATCAGCAAGCAATGCAAGCAAGCAAACAAAAATTATGTCTGTATATCACTTCAATGTGGGGTTCTTATAACTTTATGTAGATAGTTTAACAATTGATCTAGTAAAAAGTATTTAAATAAAAAATATAAGCTTTGGAAAATTGAAAATGACTAGCGAGTAAAGTAAAAAGAGAAACAGTTGGAATATGAACATGATATGAAAAGTTAATATTAGCTACTCTGTCACTATATGTTTTTTTTTTCTATTCTGCAGACTTGGTCAGCACCTTTTTTTGCTTACATTTGGTTTATTGTATATGTCAGAAATAGTATCTGTTAGCAACTATTTGTTCTTTCTCTATCTTTTATTATTTTTATGATTTTATTTAACGATTAACTATTTTAGGATTCCAGCTGGGTTCCTTAAAAAGCATACAAAGAAAAATTATAAATACGAACTTTCAAGATCTTACTAAAGATCAACAATATTTAAAAAAAAGTCCTTACGTCAGAGTCTGGTTCCTGTAACGCGTTCAAGGATACGTGGATCATCAGGCCCTCGTGGAAGTTGTTCATACGAGCTATCAGCTCCTCCCCGCAGGGACAGTTCTCTCTGTCCTCATCTTCCAAGTGCTTGAAACCTGTACAAATTATTATAATTTTATGACTAGCTGTACCCGCAGCTCCGCTGTCGTTTTTTTTTAATTGTAACAAAAAACATAAAATTGTGAAGCCATGTACAATTATAGAAATGTTCTTTAATAATAATTGTAAGTACGACTCGCACGTCACTTACAGTAACATGTAACATATATATATATATTAGGGTAACAGCCAGTCTAAAATAGAATAACTTAAATTACTTCCTATAGGGTTAGCTATGTGTCAGTGAAAATCCAGTGAAAATCGGTCCAACCGCTTTGGAGATATCACTGCGGGCGAAGCCACGGTAAACAGATAGATTTAAAAAATTGCATTTTCGTTATCGATAGATATTTTTATACCCAATCAGTATTTTTTTATATATTTTGATATCACATAGAGACACTTCATTTTTATTATATGTATAGATTATTATCTCTTTAAAGGAAGCCTTTACCTGCACGCAGAGGGTTTTTTTTTATTTATTTCACAAATCTGGTTACAATAGATGTTAATTTCTTTTGATGTTGACACAGCGAAGTTGTTAGTAATGTAACCTAATGGATGTGAACCGAACATGCTCAATATATGAGAGCTTAGAAATTTATATGGAATTTAAATATTTAAACAAAATATATAAAAATGAATTTACAAAACTAAATACAAATTGAGATTTTATCGAGGGTAAATAACAATGAAAAATATCAAATTTAGGTTAGATATTGTTGTATTTGTGACACATTCGGTAGAGAGGCGATCTTGCAGATCCTAACTAAGACCTTCTTTTTAACGAAATAGTGTATTTCCTTTTTTACATTTTTACAAAACATACAATTATTAAAATCAGTTAAGCACAGATATAAATTAAAAAAAAATATTTCATTCAAGATCCCTTTTTTTATTTAGACCTGTTTCGATTAATAATCCATTAATCTAGAAAAACACGCAAGAAACTCGATCTAGATAACTTTTCTTTTATTCAATAGCGATTTCTATAACAGCTATCCATAATACAATTAGAAAAAAAAAAAGTAACAAAAATAAACAGTACAGATTTTTTTTTTATTGTAACACGGCAAAGTGACTGCACTATGCCTGATGGAAAGCATAGTACAATCCAAAAATAATAGCGACCACACACTGTCCATCGCCGGTCGCCACTATCATGCCGGCCTGTAATAAGCTGGATATGCACAGGCTGATCCCGAAACGCGAAACGTAGAAGCGAATCACTATAACGGGCTTTTTCGCCATATACATGGTGGTTGCGACCCAGTCGGGCTGTAAAACCCTACCACCCTGCCTGCGCCATTGCCTCATTCGTTATTCAGCAGGGTGCACCACGTGCAGGTGAGGTTGGCTTGGGTGTCTCAAGTCTTATGATGTTATTCGACACCCCTTACACCCCAAAATACTTTATAATAATAATATAATAATATAAAATTAATAATACAAATTAATAATATACAAAAATTTACTTACTAAGTATAGCGTTCATCTGTTCCCTTGGAGGACAACGGAATTCTCTTGTCTTCTTAGCGGCTAAAGCGCTTGGCAGATCAGATTGTTTGATCTCTGTGTAGCGCCTAAATAATAATAAGTTACATTTTAAAAACACACACAATAAATAACTAAATTAGTGTTACAAAGGATTGAACTAGAAATCTATTAATGGTATCTTTAGGTTCGTAGTAATCATAAATACTGTTACTATTTTAAAGTATTGTTACTATGTATAAATTTCTAAGGTGATACTGGTCTATTGGTTTGACCGATGAAATATCAATCCGGTGGCGTCACCAGACCTGTACCTACGATTTTTTTATAACGAAAATAACTAATTTTAATTGGTACTTTTACTTACACTATCCATTGACGGTGAAGGAATAACCTGAACTTGAAAAATGTTCTTGTAGTATCTATCACTTTAGGAGGGAACAATATAGAATTGTGGATTGCTCAGAGCTTGAAATCAAAAATGCGTCCTAGGTTGTAGTGGTATTTATCAATCCAGAAAAGGTAGAAATGATAATCGACCCGGAGAATTTGTGAAGAGGCTTATGTCCCTGCAGTGGTTTTCTTACGAGTTATAAGTAGTTACTATTTGTCATCTTCTAAAAGTACAGTTACTATCTATGATTTATATAAGCACTATCATTTCTATAAGTACTGTCACTATCTATCATCTTCTATAATTACTGTTACTATATATCATCTTCTATAATTACTGTTACTATATATCATCTTCTATAATTACTGTTACTATACACCATCTTCTATACGTACTGTTACTATTTATCATATTTGAAAGTAATAAAAGAGACTGACCTGAGTTGATCACTCTGTAAGTCTCCGACAAAGTCATGAGCGAAAGCGATGATGGACTCGACTCGATGCCGGAGCTGCATGTCGTTGAGGTGCTGCAGCAGGTAGCACATCTGGAGCTTAGCGCCTTCCGCCATCTTCATGTGCAGGAGGCCTTTACGATGTTCGTCTTTCCCTTCTGGAAATAATCAATTGTCATCGAATATCTCCGATGGTAGGGTACAAAATCGCGACTACCATATATCTCGAAACGGTATGTTGCTGTGCTTAGGTGTGTACTGCTCATTGTATAAATCCTTTAAAGCGGATATCTACTAGTTTATTATGACTTGGGATTAGCCAATGTATATTTAGTTAGCGGCAGGCCTATCGGCTGGCATAACAGCGACGACAGCGATGAATTGTTGTTGATGGTTGTCAGTCTTGTTGGATAATGTTGTGTTTGCCGTTAAACATTAAAAAGACGATGGACATTAATTAGTGTGTTTGGACATTGAGTCAATTGACACAGACTCGAATCATTGTGAATAAGTCGGAGTTTTCAGTAAAGGAAAATATCCCGATAAAATCACAGCAAAGTAGTTTTTACTTAATTCTACCACTCGTTACCTGTCCTCGTAAAGTGAAAATCTGTCCTATAACACCTATAGGTCGATTTCAACAGTTGGCCAGGTTAACTACATCACTCGATGCAGCGTTTAAATATGATAATGTTAAGTCAGCACAAAAGCAATAATAGTGGTAGAGCCACGCTGAAGCTATTACTGGTTTCAGCATGAATGGGTCGGCTCACCCGGGGTACTACTACCCGACCCACAGAAAACCAACTTGAGTTTTTGGCGGGATCTCAGTCTGTCATGTAGTGGATTTTATATTTTATTCATAATCTTGTGTTATTAGACTCTATATTTTGTAAATTTGGTGGTGTTTTGCGTAATGTAGTTAGTTTATCGTGCATAAGTGAAGTGAATGGAAAATAATACCACGGAGCATGAAATTCTGGGATGACACAAAAACTCCCTGGAAGGTTCTAACAAGGGATCCACCATCTTGTTAGAATATTGACTGACGCGACGCTTATTATTGAAGTGATTGCACGATGCTTGTAATATTATTGACTACGTGACAATGGCAGTAATAATCTAAATGATAGATTGCCAAAAATAAAGATAAAAAAAAACAACTTGAAGTAACAATGCTTGCATTCTTGCGTTTCGTTCGGTCAGTGAGAGCTCCGGAGGCCCGCCTCTCCTCACCTTCCCCCTCTTCTTCTCCCTTCCTCCCCAACACAGGCTGACAAACCACTTGCGACTCCCCTGGTGTTGCAAGTGTCTATGGACGGTGGTGACCACTTAACACCAAGTGACCCATCTATTCGTTTGCCTCCTATGATATGTAAAAAAAAAGTAATTTGAAAATAATATTGATCCTATAACGATCGATTAAAGTTATTAGGTATGATTGCTTTCAAATTAAATTTCCCCTTTCCTTTTTCCTTCTACCCAAATACAAGCTGGCAACTAACTTACGGCTTCCCTGGTGTTGCAAGTGTCTATGAACGGTGGTGATCACTTAACATCAGCTGACCAACCTGTTCGTTTGCCTCCTATTATATTATATATATGTTTATATACATATAAATATTAACTTGACCTTAAAACAGGGCAGAAAAAAATATCTGAAATATTGCCCGAAAGTACCTTTATCAAACGTAGGGTCCCAAGTTTCAGGGTTGATCATGATGAGGAGTTTCTCGACGTCTTCATCCCGCATCATACCGACCAGTAGGAGACGATCCACCAACTTTATTAGTGGCCTAAGTAAATTAAACTTGATTAATTGTTTTAAGATATTTAGAAACGTGTTACACAGTAGAAATAATACTGAGAAAGTTCTTATCCTAGTAATATTTTTGACAAAATCGGTTAAACCATTTTGGATATTAATTTTGAGAAAAATAAGAAATCTTGTTTATTTTTATAAAATATATGATGAATAATTTCTCTGCAAATCCGAGTTAAAATAAATATATACTAATTATTAGGAATGTAATATCTTCCTTATAATATAATTAAAAACAGATATGACCGGAAGTTTTTGTCTCACATTTTCTCCAATACGCTGAACAGTTGAAATAATATAGTGGACAAATATTGAATTATATTTTTTGGATGCCCTGTTTGTGTGGTTTTGAAGAATATTGTAATGAGTGTCTGTTTGTTTGTATGTGTGTGAGTACTGACAGGAAGAGGTTCTCGTTGCTGCCGCCGACGGGATCGCGGCTGTGCACCTGGTTGGTGTCGACGGCCTCCGCCAGCGCCTGCATCACGAACTCGCGCACCACCTCCAGCGGGAAGTACGGCGAGTACAGGTTGCTTATGTCCGTTATACTCTCACTGTTACCAACAATCATTATTCATATAACCGCTGGGACACATCTAAAGTGACACATTCGGCAGTGAAGTCGACACCCACTCGTAAATTGTTTTAAACGCCATCTATCCGCAAATGTTTGCTAAACTACATTGTTAGTGATACAAGTTTTAAAATGTTTGATGTTGTGAATGCTATCAGCAAATTTCTTTTCATCACTTCCCATTATTTCCAAACCTTTTTTTACCTTCTTTTTTATTTAATATCATCATTAAATTAAGAACAATTTAATAACAGTAAATTTCAATATTTCCAGAGTTTCAATAAAGACCTGCGACTCATTTTTATTATAAAAAAAACTAAACATATGTTAAATAGCAACAATAATCATGATTATTATATTATGTATGTAAGTAAATACGTAAAAATAACATCTTAGTATCTCAGATGCTGAAGTATTCCCATAAGCATTTACATAACCTACATACATTTTCATACATCAGTACGAAAATAACACACATACAAACATACTTAAGAAGAATGACTTTTCTTCTTCTGTGAAGCCTACTAAAACTGAGAATTGGAACATTAATGAAAAAATGTTGGTTCCTAGGGTGCTCCTTTTTAGGATATGTTAGATTTTTTCTTCAGGATAGTACTAGAATTAATTCTCGATATACATTTACTGCTTTAAAATATGATTGCAACTATCAATTTTAAAAACTAACCGTGGCCCAATGACAGCCAGTTTTAAATGGAAACACAATAGGAAAAGCTTTGTTTTGACTTTGGATTTTGCCAAGTCATAAACTTATTGAAGGGTTTACAACGAGATTTGAATATAATTAAAACGAATTTAATGCTCTACAAAAAAGGACTCTTGTGATTTTTACTAACTTGACTAGTTCAAAAGTTATTCGAGATCAAAATCGAAATTCTAGTCAATAAAATTTAAATTACACTAGTATACATAAAACAATTTAGCATAGACTTGAACCTATCAATGAACGTAACATTTTAGTCAAGATAAATACTGGTAACCAGACACTAGTATTTTTTTTTATTTGCATCAACGCGTAAAACTTACGTGATGTCTGTCATCTTCATCTGAGGACGAACACTTTCAGTTTGAAGTGAGCGTAAACTGTGTCCCATGTCAGGGTACTCGTATAAACTTTTCAATTCGGCACCGAGAGGTATAACGAATTCATTCTTGCACGTCTCCCTGGAATAAATAAGCAATTCGTCTATACTATTGAAATGCATTGTATTATGGAAGGGCTTTGAAAATCTCATCCGCAACCATTTTGTGTGACAAAAACTAGTGGGAGTGAACACTGTGTCAGGTAGAATGGGAGCAGTGACTCGTTTCTCTCTGGGTGTTGGAAAACAGAGAGACATACGCTGTGCTCGCTTTCACTTATACCGCGTGTAATCTCCACACATTTTCAATTATCCTAAAACAATTTTCAACGTAATAATAGGTTGTTTTCAAGATTTTTTTTCCGCACTAACTATTCGCTGTTGGGCTGACGGGTTATGGGCGGTTTCACCGCATGTTGAAGATAGGTGGTGGAGCTAGGCTGAAGTTGTGATCAAACTTTTTTTAAGTAAGAGTTCAATGCGTATTTAACTTTTTTGTAATAACACGGATAAAGTCTTTAATGTATAATAAATAAATAAATTTACGGAAATACGTGTATAAAAATACCTACATATTGACTAATATGAAATGAAATACTTTCTATCGTAACAAAGAAGTGAAATAAGAAAAAATAATAGAAAAAAATTGCAAAATTGCTCGGTTATTTTTTATGCCATACAAAACTATACTACCACCGTTTTATTCCTAAGTTTTTTCCATAAAATAATAACTATACGGATTAGAAGCTAAAGTAACCCAAAATGATTAAAGTAACCAAATTTTATCGTAGATTCCGGACAAATAAATTTACCCAATATAAAAAAGTATTTTTATGTTATAAACAAAACTAGTATTCAGTTTTAGTGGAGAAAGCCAACGAAATACGAGAAATCATGGTTTCGTATAAACAGCCCCATCAGCATCTTTTTTTTTTTAATTTATATCATAGGGGGCAAACGGACAGGTCGGTCATTAAAGTTAAGAGATCACCACTTAGTCCATAGACACTAGCAACACCAGAGTCGCAAGTGTGTTGCCAGCTTGTGTTGGTGGAGAAGGGAAACGAAACGCAACAATGCAAGCACTGTGTGTTTCTATGTGTCGGGTGGTAGCACCGAGGGCGAGACGACCCATTCATTCTGAAACCAGTAGTAGCTTCAACGTGGCTCTACCACCTATAAAAACCCTCGGTGAGCTGCGAACCTCAGATTTCCACAGACTCCTCGACCCTCCTTGATACATCTCGTCATAGTAAGCGACACCCCCTCCCATTATAATACACTAATTTATTTTTTGACCAACTCCTGAACAATGATATTAAGAAAGTACATATATATATATATTCAAGGGCTAACTAAATAAGTACTTACATAGTAGTCGCATGAGATTCCAAATGCAAAGCGATGAGGAGATCGTAGAAGCCTTGTCGTAGAGGTCCGGACATGTACTGCGATTGTATTGCATATAACAGTTGTTTTTGGTCTACATGTTGGCATAGGGCATGCGCAGCCCTAGAAAGAATAAAAGTTTGAAAATTTAAAGTTAAAAAATTGAGCCGTCACGTGACGCCTGGTAGGTGTGAAACATCGAAATTGTTTTGTATAAGTTATATGCATAAAAGAACAAATCACGGCAGGATTCAGCTATGACGTAATGAAAAGATAAAAGCATTACAAATTTGTTCTATAAAATAATGAATGTTTGTTTATTTTATTACAAAAATATCCTTTTTTAATAAACACAAAAATTCAGGCGCAAATCATAGGCGCGGTGTATTTGGCGGCATTTATCAAAGGGCGCTAGGTCGTCGGGGCGTGCCGCGTAAAAGTACTATAACGAGTAATCAACAAACTATTTAAATCTTATGTTTGTAAAGATAGGATTGCAAATATTTTTGAAAATATCGTTTATAGTGTAGTTCGTGTTTTGCGTCGCTACGTCAAAAACCAAGTTTACCCGCGCCTATAGATTCAAATCAAAAAGGGTGAACCCAAAATGTACATTATGATATTGCAACATATTTAGGTACATCTATATAATATAATATTTTAGCATAAGTACTTTTAATTTGTCATCTTTAAGTTTCTCCGATAATTGTGTTCTTACAATACAGTTGACTCTTATTGAACCTATTTTATTTATTTACATCCGATATATGTCCCTTTTCCACTACCATTAACCCATTGTAAAATTGTTCAAATAAAATCAGTACAAAGTTTAAAAAAAATGAATAAACTCACGCACAATCTTAACAAATTAATTTATCTGAATGAGACGAGGCATGTAAATAATGTATTATTAAATAAACAACTTACCTATAATTGCTTTGGTAACACAAAGCAGCGTACAACGTGAGCGTGTGAGAGTGGAAACTCAATAATTTGTCCATTTCTATCAACTCTAGTATATCGATACAGCGATCTTCCTCTGTAAATATATAAATATTTTGTTTCTCACATATCGATAGTTTTTGGGGTGTAAGGGGTGTCGAATAACATCTTAAGACTTGAGACACCCAAGCCAACATCACCTGCACGTGGTGCACCCTGCTGATCAACAAACGAGGCAATGGTGAGAGCGGGGTGGTAGGGTTTTACAGCCCGACTGAGTCGCAACTACCATGCATATGGCGAAAAAGCGAGTCATAATGACTCGCTTCTGCGCGTCGCGTTTCGGGATCAGCCTGTGCATATCCAGTACCGGGCGACTTTCGTCATTATGGCCGGCATGACAGCGGCGACCGGCGATGGATAATCTGTCTCACGGTGGTTGCCGATGTTTTTGGATTGTACTATGCTTAACATCAGGCTTAGTGCAGTCACATTGTCGTGCTTCGATAAAAAAAAAAATCTGTTTAAAAATTGCGACAACACCGGCCAATTATTGTCCTCATTTTTTTATATACTAGGAGGCAAACGAACCTGTAGGTCACCTGATGTTAAGTGATCACTACCGTCCATAGACACTTGCAACACCAGGGGAGTCGCAAGTGCCTTGTCAGCCTGTGTTGGGGGGTGAGGAAAGGAAAAGGAGAGGCGGTAGGTGAGGAAAGATGGGCCTCCGATGCTCTCACTGACCGTACGAACGCAACAATTCAAGTACTGTTACTTCACGTCGGTATTCTACGAGAAAGTGGTAGTACCCCGAGCGAGCCGACCGATTTATGATGAAACCAGTAATAGCTTCAGCGTGGCTCTACCACCTACTAATCATCTCATTAGTAATACCTTAGGTACCTTACCTTATACCTATCTGCAAATATCTTGTACGGATTCTAAACCGTACTAAGAAAATCAAAGATTTCAATTTATACATAGATGTATGGTTTTTTAGATAGCTTACCTGGTATGTGCAGAGCTAACATGGAGACGGCATCCTCGCAAAGCATAGACCAACCTCGTATGTCGGATAGCTTCAGAGCGTGAACTTGCAGCGATAAGTTTGGCACCTGAAATATATTTTTTTATATTACATTTACATACGTAATTGGCGTTTAGTCGAACTGGCCGCTTTGATTTAAAAAAAAATGAAAATGAACTTGTACCTATTTCGGCCTCGTCTTTTCTTTATGAACGAGGTCAAAAATATAAAAAAAAATACTGTGTTGGGACTTCCCCTTTATATTTTAATGTTTTTAGTATTGATTAGAACATTGGCCATGATGTCTTTCATATAAAAGAGTATG